>JABSTQ010001325.1:0-32796 GCA_013358835.2 Ixodes persulcatus | reverse complement strand
TCATCACTGCATTGGCAACGTGATTCATCGAACTTATTAAAAAGATAATTAATACATTTTAGTTAATTAGCCTAATGATCTACATTTGCTTTTTTCATGGTTTTGAATTAAGATGCGGGCTATTCCAAGAGACCATTCAAATAATGTATTAAGTACGAGTAATATTTGCTCCGCCTCTCCGTGTTTTTGCGACAAATAATGGGTCACCGGCAAAGTCGGATTCAAAAATTAGACTGCCATATATACAGCTAGTGCGAACATAGCGTTTGCAGATCTGCGTTGGTGCTGCTGTGTGGGGAAGTGTTCTGCTTGTGTTCTGTGTGTTCAGAGTTGTATTTATATCTATACATAGATTTACACATATATATATATAAATACATAGATATACATACACCATGTAGCGCTCACCAAGCGCTCACAAGTCGGAGAACTTCAAGTATATTTTTTTACGGTTTGCTGGCTAAAGAGAGCCATAGGGAAAGCCATAGAGAAGTCTTTAGCCAACCATTAGAAAAGCTAAAGAGCGCTATGGCTGGACAGCGATAGGGCCATAGACAAAGCTAAAGAGGCCTATAAAGGCGACCATAAAAAAATGCTAAAGACAGCCATAGAAAATTCTTTAGCTAATTGGGCCAAATAGCTAAAGCCGACCATACAAAGAATTTTCTATAGCCGACCATAGGACATTTTTGTATGGGTCACGACACGTGAGAAGCGCTAGATCAGTGCTTCGGTGCATCTGAGAACCGGCATTAATGGAGACATTTATTCGATTGTACAGTAGACTTCCGCGTTGATGGCGGGAGCTCGTTCCGTCACTTTGAAGAATAGTTTGCGCATGCACACGCTTTGTCTGTAATTCGCAGCGAACGGTCAACAGATCGCATGTTGGATGTGAACAATTCTAGCATTTATGCAGCCTATTTGTTATTTTATTCTGCGAGTGTTATATCTCATACTTTTGTCAAGCGATCGGGTATTTCACGCTGCCCTGCTACTAATAATACAAATTCCTCGCAAACAGGGAAGAAGCTGCCGGTGCCCCAATAAACGGTGTTGGGATAACGACCGGTTTGGACAGACGTCCCAGTGTCCAAGCCAGACTTGTACACGTTACTAAAAAATAGTAAGGAATTACATTTACAATAGGTGAGCGGCGTTTGACAACTTCCGGTTCCTTAGGAAATTTTGTTTCACTAATGGCAAGCGACGACAATGAGCTGCAAGCCTGTGCAAGCATAATTATGAAACCTCCAGACTGTAGTTTTCAGAACCATACTTAGACAGCCTTGCAGATGATCGTTATCGTTTGTCAAAAGCTTAACTAAAATTCCTAAGGAACCGGAAGTGGCCAAACGGCGGTCACCTATTACTTGAGGCTAAATTGTAATTTATTACAATTACAATTACCCTCCAATAAAATTAAGTGACCGTTACCCAAAAAGTAATCCGTTACTTTCGTGGCGTTCCTTTCAACATCATTGCCCTCAAGTAAGAAACAAAGGGAAGAGGGTTATTCAATTTCTTATTGTTGCAACCTGTTCCATTTAATGACCTTGAGTATTTTGAGCAACAGCTGACTCTCGAAAGTCTCGTCTGACATTTCGCGTTATTTTTTACTCAATATGTCGACTGCTACGCTGAGCACCCTTTGAACTGAAGCACTGCATGGGAGTGCCATATTGTGCCTCACGATTGCTTTAGGCTCTGCATTGAGATTTTCCAGCGAACCCATTGAAGTACTATTTACCTCGAAGTACTATTTACCTCAGCCGTTGCCTAATATTCGAGAGTTTTAGTAGATCGTTTCGATACCTCCGATACCCCCGATAACGATATGATGAGTGCGCAAAGGCGGCGGTGGAGTATCGGGTATCGTTATCGGACTCATCGCGACGATCTACTAAAGTTCTCCATTGTTGAAATCGCAAAGCTGTAGAAGTCATCATAAATGTAGCCAAAACTAAAATAAGAATTATTTCCATCTTACTATACCGGCATATATTGCCAGACAATAGCAAAACATAGTTGTAACAGTAAGCTGATAATTCAATAATGAATAGGTTTGGCTAAATATTCTTCTTCCTTTGCGTCTGAACAGGTCGAGCCTCGCTTGAGACGTTGGTAAATAAAAAAAAAGTTTCCAGTAAAAAAAATATCAGTAATAAAAAAAGTACACTCATAACAACAATTAATGAGGACGGCGGTTAAAACAAGGAAATGTAAACTCACGTTTGCCATGTGTACCTTTCTTGGTGCTGTTCAAAAACGCACGAAGCACGAACCGACTGCAGTTTACTCCGATGTTCTCCAGAGTGACGTCCGCTCATGCCACGGGCAGTGAAGGGCAGAGTACTATGTAAGCCGCGCTATGGCCCCACTCACGAGTTTCACTCTCTCATCAAGCCAGAATATCAAGTCTACGCCAGCCAACATTATGTTTTATTTGTAAATATATCTGCTGGAGATAAGATGCGTCCTGGTGGGGTCAGTAAAGGAAGAAGATGAAAGGGAGACTATTACCATTTTCGAAATGCTCGCGATAAGCTGACTCACAAAAAGGGTGAATGAGATGCAGATAACCTGGCTGGGATTTACAAAAAGAGTGGGCCAACCCTAGAAGTTGGACTACAAAAAAGTAAGTAGCTTTTAAAACAGGGTCAAATAAGGTGAAAGAAACAGAAAAAAATACATCCTGTTTTCTAAGAGAAGACGATAAGTGTGCAGCAACGAACGAGCATGCATGCTTGTGGCAATAACTCCTTCACATATTATCACATCTTTTTTAGTGCATTTTAGGGTAGACGGAGCGTTGTCTCGTGTTGCGACGTTATGAAAATGGTCCTAGTCACTATAACCGAGATGGACATTGTTAATTCTTGTCTGTGCACTTACCGCTTCGAGCTTCTCGAGGAGGCATACAATCACTTGGTGTCCTCTCCCCGTCTTCAATCGCAAAGAAAAAACCAGGGGACTAAAAAAAGCGGTTAGAACTTGACCCCCCCCCCCCCCCCCTCCTTTTTTTTGTCTTTTTGTAGAAATCTTTTTTTGGATTTTTTGACATTGTTGTTTGGTTGTAAAAAAATAGGTTCAGCTTCTTGGTGTTGCAAAAAAAAAAGGCTTTGCAGAACTGAGGAGTGCCAAGCCTCCCTTTGCGCTGGTCAATTCGCGTGACAGTGTCACTGCGCTCGACATAGCCCCCCCCCCCCCCCCGGAAAAAAAACACAAAAAACTTTCTTTAGGAAGGGAGGCGGGGGGGGGGGGTTGGTCCTGAAAAAAATAATGTAACGGATTACAAGGAATCCGTTACGTAAAAAAATGTAAGGGAATTACTTTAAAGTTACTCTAGAAAATATGTAATTAATCCGTTACTAAATTACCGATAAATGTAAGGGATTACAAGTAATTTCGTTACTTGCAACGGATTACGTACAAGTCTGGTCCAAGCCATCGTCGACGCAAGTGCACTCTTCGGAATTTGGCCTTATCGTGAATTTTACCGCCCAGGATCTTCTACTTCAGTCATCCTTGAATGCGAGGCAATAAAGCTTCGTTTAACCTGAACTGCACAATTTCTTTTCGCAGATTTGTGGCTCGGGACCAAATGTAAAGGATAAACCTTTAGTCCCAGAAGTCTAAATCCAAGGACGCAACATTTAGACCCAGGGGTCCAAGTGCAAGGGCCTAACAGTTGATCCTCGAGGTTCATTTAATACGGTGTAACTATTAGTCCCAGGGGTTGAAGTGCAAGAGCCTAACAGTTCGCCATCGGGGTCCAATTGAAACGGTGTAACAGTTGGTCCAAAGGGACCAAAAACAAAGGCCTAACAGTTGGTCCTCGAGGTGAAAATAAAACGGTGTAACATTTGATCCCATCGGAGGAACTGCGAGAGACTAATGGAGGGGTGCAACAGTTAATCCCCTTCGCGTTAGTTACCGAGGGAATAATGGTTGTGGCAACGCACTTGCTCCCCTCAGGGACTAAGTCGCGCTCCCCTTTTTCTTAGAGTGAACTTTATCTCTTTTCTTTATCTCTGGCACTGCCCCTAGTTTCAAGTAGCAGTTTTAGTAGACATACCTACTAGCAGGTACACACTGCTCTAAAGCAGGTAAAAGACTGGGAAGTCAGGATGGTACGGACCCCGTGTTTCGTGCTTTTTGCAAGGTGAGTGGGGAGGTGCTTTTTCGAGGAATGCGAAATATGCAAGCGATTTTGCTATGCCCGTCGTTTGCGTCTCTCCTGCAAAACCAATAAGATAATCTACAAAGGCGCCATCACAAGCCAAGATTTACGATGAGAGTGCGTTTGCATTGTTATCGGCTCTAGAGAGATTACCACTCCTCGTGGGAGGTTGGAACTTTATAAGTAGGAAGGGACCAGTACACTTCATATTCAATCTTTACATAAGATGGTTTGGAAGCCGAAGAAAAAAACTCTATCGGCTAACGCAGAATTCGGACGTTCTAAGGCTTCTCGGACAGCTGTTACGTAATAACCTGGCTGGGCCAGGTTTTTTACGTAACAGCTGTGTCTCAGTCGCGAACGTTCGGTGCGCCAGGTGCGAATCTCGAAGGTCTCCGGAACAAATAGACGACAACATGCCTGAACACGTTTGTCGCTACGCGAACGCCCGATTGCCTCCAGCCAAATAGCATGCAGCTTGTCATCTTTCGAAGAGACATGGCTGCTGGAAAACTCGCTGTCGCGATCACTCATCTGGCAGCAATTTACAGAGCAACGACGCCACTTTGCAGAAGCTGATATCTCCGAAAAGTCGGCATTTGCAGGGGCAAGCAAAAAAAAAAAACACGCTAAGAAAGCAAAGAGGAAAACGAAAGTAACAGACTCCGCTATCAAAGCCAAAACCCCGCGTCGCTTCCTATCACTAACACCTGCGACAGATGCGAAACACACACTGCTTCACTTCAGGAAGTCTCACTCAAGCCCCTGGGTCAACACGAAACACTCACTTAGAGGAAACGAGTAGGCAAGACTGGCGGGAGGAGAGACTTCGGCGGCCATGGAAAGAAAGGCGAAGCTTTTGTTTGCTAAGGTATGAATCCAAACGGAAGTGCCCGTCTCGTAAATATTTGTAAAGAATATTAACTCTCATTACATGGGTTATTCTTTAAACGTAAAACAATATGATGCTCAAGAGGAAACTGCAACATATAACAAAGATTCAACAACCAAGATCTAAGCTATCAACCACACTCTTAGCCAATGAGAAGTATAGGAGCCACTCCGTGACGTATAATACCCACTTTGTGGCACGCGATTTAAAACGGACGAGATTGCCGAAAACTATAATAAGTCTCACGCAATAAATATTGCTGTGAAAAGCATTTTTTCTAGCGGAAAAGTTATTTCTTGATATGTTTGTACCAATAAGGTTGTATAAAAAAAAAAAAAAAACTTTTTGTTTCTTTGCAGTTACCCGTTAAAGGAGTGGTGCAACTATTGTTGTACTTTGCGCAAATACCGCTTAGAACGGATCCCTGACGTTAATGACCTATGAAACACGCGTTCGTTTTTCACCCCACGCAATAGAAGTCCCAGTAAATAATTGGAGAAAAGCGAGCAGCGTTTACCCTCTCAACTCGCAGCCAGAACAAGCGGCCACGTAATCTGGAGCCGAGTATATGCCGCCAATGTTGATCATAGCCACGCGCTGGGGTTGGCAAAGCACAGGACACGCGCTTAGTTCCAGACATTGTTATGGCTCGGCTATTGTCGTCGTTGCAGCGATTGGACACGGGCCACTACCCGAATGCTTCTCGAGCTAGAAATTATCACGAGCCCAAATCGAGTGCCCACGCAATGCTCGACTCCAGTCTATGAACCGCATTCAAATATCGTTATCTGGGTGTACTGCGGTCCCCAAGTTACGTCATCGAATTTTGCAAAGGAGAGATTGAATGAAAATGATCGCTTATGTCACCAAAATTACACCGCAACAAAGGAGTTTCTTGGCCAGTGGCGTTGCGTGCGACTAACCTTGAGTCCCACTAGTGCCAGTAAGCTCGTGTAAAGTGAAAAACATTCCAATTAAATATCGTTGCACCGCCCCTTTAAGGATTATGAATGCTGGCTCCTACGCTTTCGACCCAGGAAGTTTAGGGTTCGAAATGCGTTAAGATAATTTTTATAAATTTTCTTTATTTTTAGTTTACATTTTTATAGTCATGTAACTCGTCTTCAAATTGTCGCAGCTTTCACGATAATATTAGGAACAGGGATACAGCCAATGCAGAAAGTGATAAGGCAGGCACTCGGCCGAGTCAAACGTCTGCAAACTTTTAAATTCATAAAATGAGTAAATATTACTCACCCAGTGTAATAAACGCACTTTCTTCCTTGCTCCAAGCTGCTGCTTCATCGGTTTTATTTATTATTACACTACAGCCGTATCTTGGAAAATGATTACGTCATGTCATCATGGCAGACGATCACAGATTGCGGAAAATGGTCGAGGCGTCAACGTCAGAATCGACCTTTAACACACGCGCACTTAAGTTATCAAGAGATTAGCAGATAGAGTTAATTAGAGCAATTGGGAAACATAGAAATCAAATTTAAAAAAAAAAATATTATCAGTACAGTCACAGAGGAAACAAAAAAAGCAGGCTTGAGTACAAGAGCGGTAATAGGAAGAAAATAAGAAAAAATATAAGTTATTCACCTCTGTGAAGGTGGATGAACAGCGATGCTGTTTAGCACACGACACATACGGTGCTGTTTGCCGCCCACCGCCGCCGCTGACACCCTTGATGTCGTTCCCGGCGTTGCTCTTCGTTGGCGCGTTGCTCTTCAAAAGTCCGGACTATACGCGGCCTCCCCAGACGTTGAAATGGAGAACAGCAACTTTTCTTTCTTGCTTTGTGTATATATTCGCGTGGACGACTATCGCCACCCCGAGGAGCCGGCGGAAAGTGGACACGCGCGACGGGACTGCCACCCCGGGAGAGCGGAAGGAACTAGGCACACAAGCGCTTGGAACGACGACAAAGAGAGGGCGGTGCAAACTTTTGTTGACGTACACCAAAAATATGGCTTTCGATCGATTTCAGCATTGTTTTAGGGGCAATACCATACGGCGACTAACATCAAAGGAAGTTTTTCGATGAGCGACATCCACCTAGCCCTAATATTGTTAAAACAAGAAATGACACTTTGGGACCGTGTAGCATCTATTTCAGTTAAAAAAAAACTTCTCAGCTAGAAAAAGCATATTGTTTTCTTTCTCGCTGACAAGTTTGTTTTCACTGAAATTGATACTACAGGCGCCCACGTGTCATTTCTTGTTTTGAAGATATTAGGCTTAGCTGGACGTCGGCTCATTGAGAAATGTCGGTTTTCTCAGTTATTTACCGATGTGGGTAAGGTTACGTTCTTAAGGCTGAACTCCATGGAACGAATTATGTGACGAATAACTGGCAAACGCCGCCCGACGGCACGCTCGCTTTGCGCGCGACGTAGCAGCCACTGTGTCGATTCCACGCGCAGTGCAAACGCCGCCGGGCAAAATTCGTCGCTTATTTGCAGCATATTCGTCCCATGGAGTTCAGCCTTTAAACTTTCGCGTTCTATTCCAAATGCTATCGTCACATTCTTACGAAGTGTGAGGTTTCAGCAACGCTAATTTTATTTACCCGAACCAAAGAATACGGTTCACGTTTCTCGGGAACTCCCTGTAGATTCACAAATGCATGTTGCACTGCCACATCGTTAACATCGTTCTATTTATTCGTTAATTTAATTCCTGGGATGCTTGAACCTGGGAGCAAAACAAAATTAACATCTTTCTCCATCTGAGGCCCAGTTGAATAATATTGGCCGCAAAACAAAACAATGTAATTTAGTCAGGTTATTAAGCTGTTTTATTATTTTGTGACGGCAATAGGTTCAGTTGTTGCTCAGAACAAGCACCAAAAAGTTGTCATAGAAAAGTAATGGGCATGAGACGCTTCTATACTCTGTTTCACCTTATGATGTACCGCAGGAAAGGCTACAAGCGCGAGCTCCTTGCTCTGGGGCACATCTCGGCGGCACAAGCTCTCGTGACTTAAGAGCGGCTGCCAACGCTATGAGCTCGCGCTTCTAGCCTTCGCTGCGGTACAACATAAGGTGAAACGAAGTATAGCCACCAGCATGAAGGGCAGACTGGCGACACGTACATGCCATTTTTATACCCCGGTCACCCTAAAGCCCGGTTCACACAGTTGCGTTTGACCGCGTTTGACTGCGTTGCGGCAGCGAGACACCAGGACATCCCTGCTGCTTATAGACATTTCCAAGAAAGAGCGTATGGCCGGTGCCATTTCCAGTGTTCGTGCGCATGGCGCGTGCTTTGCTCGTTTTCCGGAGCGACGCACACGCGCGTGCTGAGCTGTGGAGATCGCACGCTGGGCTGTGGATTTGTAAACATTGGAAAGGTCTATATCGCGTGCCAAGAAGAATCCTTGAATTGGATTCCACGCTTCATACGAAGCACAGATGTAACGGTAGCTCGCTTTCGGTTCTCGCCGCAACGCAGTCAAACGCACTCAAACGCAAGTGTCTAAACCGGCCTTTAAAGGGGTGATGATACGATTTTTGTATTTTGCTCAAATACCGCTTAGAACGAGTCTCTGACGTTAATGACCTGTAAAATACCCGTTCGTTTTTCACCACACGCAATCGAAGTCGCAGAAAAGAATAAAGAAAAATGAGCAGAGTTCACCCCCTCAACTCGCAGCCAGAACAAGCGGCCACGTGATCTGGAGCCGATTATATGCCGCCAATGTTGATCATAGCCATGCGCTGGGGTAGGCAAGGCACAGGACACGCGCTGACTTCCACACATTGTTATGGTTGGGCTGTTGTCGTCATTGCAGCTATTGGAGACGGGACACTACCCGAATGCTTCTCGAGCTCTCGAGTATCACGAACCCAGGTCGAGTGTCCACGCCATGCTCGGGTCCGATCTATGAGCCACATTCAAATATCGTCACTGAGCGGTACTGCTACCGCCCAGCTACGTCATCAGGTTTTGTGAAGGAGAGATTGAATGAAAACACTCGGTTTTGTCTTCGAAATTACAGCGCAACAAAGGAGTTTCTTGGTCAGTGGCGTTGCGTGCGAGTATCCTTGAGTCCCACTAGTGCCAGTAAGCTCATGTAAAGTGAAAAAACATTCGAACTGAACTTCGTTGCACCGCCCCTTTAAGCTGAGACTAGAAGCTCCGCCTTCTGCGCGAGCATTCTGCCTTTGCTAGCACAAGTGTGAGCTCGCAGGCACGCGCAACCAAAGCTCTGCGGAAGCCAGCGAGCTCGCGCTGAAGGCCGAGGTTCTCGTCTCAGCTTAAAAAGGCCATACGATTTGTGTACTTTGCGCAAATACCGCTGAGAATGGATTAAGTTAGTGCCACTAAATAAGCTACGCTTCAGATTAACGACACTTGGCCATATTGTGTCTTAAAATCATGGTTGCCAGTTATCTGAAGCTTTATCTGAAATCACAGGAAATGCTTTTCCGCCCTCCACAAATGTTTAAACCGTTCGCGACAGAGCAAAGCAATATTGCATGACCTTCCTAACACCGAATCTAATGCTGAGGAAGTCGCACTTTTGAATCATGACGATCGGCAGTTGCGTCTGTTCTGCATACGAGCCAAAATGGCGGCGCCTACAACAATGTCGGGGAACGGAGTGCCGATACTCTAAGCGCAGCTTATTTAGTGACTCTAGATTAAGTATTTAATTACCTGTATAACACACATTCGTTTTTCACCACACGCAATCGATGTCACAGAAAAAATAAAGAAAAACGAGCAGCGTTCCGCCCCTCAACCCACAGCCAGAACAAGCGGTCACGTGATCTGAAGCCGATTATATGCCGCCACTGTTAATCATAGCCACGCGCTGGGGCTGGCAAGACACGGGACACATGCTGAGTTCCAGGCATTGTTGTGGTTCGGTTATTGTCGTCATTGCAACGATTGGACACGGGCCACTACACGAATGCTTCTCGAGTTATACACCTTTTCTACGTGGGCGCCGCCATCTTCAATTCTGGCACTTCCGGTATGCGTGAAAACGTTGCTTTCTTCTCCCCTCGACAGTAGAATGTGTTAACATTTTAGTTGCAACCGTCAGTCGTTCTTGTTTTGACCCTTCTATACTTTTTTACCTGTTCGGGGTTGTAATATCTTGCTTTTTTTTTCAGAACGCATACCGGATATGGGGTCGACGTGGCTGGGTGCGAGGCTAAACGAAAAAGGTGTATAGATTATCACGAGCCCAAATCGAGTGCCCACGCAATGCTTGGGTCCAATCTATGAGCCGCATTCAAATATCGTCACTGGGCGGTACTGCGACCGCCCAGCTACGTCACCAAGTTTTGTAAAAAAGAGATTGGATGAAAACGCTCTCAATTGTTCTTGAAATTACACCGCAACAAAGAAGTTTCCTGGCCAGTGGAATGGCGTGCGAGTATCCTTGAGTCCCACTAGTGCCAGTAAGCTGGGGTAAAGTGAAAAACATTACAATTTAATATCACTGCTCCGTCCCTTTAAGGGTGAACGGAGTGTAGGAACACTTCAGCTTGGGCGAGATGGCGAATCATGCTAACACTTCACAGCACACAAAAACAACACACTATACAAAAATACATAAACACAAAGAAATTACTCCCACGCAGCGTTGACTGCCAACTCCGGGTAATATTAAACATCACCTTCATTATCTTTTACTATTACGAACTAAGAAGACATTTTTAATTTTTTCTTCTTTTCAGTGCATTTTTGGTTTTCTTCTTTTAATTTTTTGTTTCTGTTCTTCTTAGTACGTAAGCGTTAAAGATAATGAAGGTGATATTTAATATATCCCAGAGTTGACAGTCAGCGCTTCGTGAGTTATTTCTTTGTGTATATTTTTATAGTGTGTTGTTTCTGTGCACTGTGAAGTGTTAGCAGGAGTGTAGGAAGTTTCCACTAGACGCCCTGTTTTAATGCAATTGTCACTGGGCATCCTGAGAACAAGCTCACGCTTGGAGGTTACTAAGACCGGCCAACTGGATGGTGTAGAATGCACGGCGCAAAATCATATTCGAAGCTCTCCGTCAGCACGCGCTCTCAGCTATGCACTCAGCTATGGCCGGCAGTGAATACCCCCTATTCGCAACTTCCAGCGATGCTGGTGTAAAAATCGCAATCCTTAGCTTCTGGAAGGAAGGTACAGCGTGGCCGCGAATCCGGTGGAAGCCCTTAAAGGGGCCATGAAACGAATTTTGCGCTGGGATAAATGATTTTAAATTGGGTCTTAACTAATCGCATATTGTTTAGTTGGCAAAAAGAAGGAGGGTAGAAAGTCAAAAGCCAGCTTTTCGGTACGAACATTTGAAAATATAGTGGACTATTCTTTACCTTCTTTCTTTCGAAAGCTCTCCGCCTTTTCATTTTGATACATCCGCGGTTCCCGAAGCGCGTCAGTGGTGCCAACCTGACGTCAGTCAAGCCCAGCTCACGCATTCGACACGAGAACTGCGTCACACGGACGTATGCGCTCGTCAACCATATATCCGTTCGACGAATATTCGGATTCGCGTTCGTGGCCAATGAGTGCCCAGACGGAACTTATTGTCACTGGGGAATGACAAGTTCTATGGTGTGCATAAAAAGCACGGTGGAAGCTAGGGGTCATCGCACCGGTTCTGAAAAATGTCACGACGACGTGATTTCACAATTCGCATTTGAGTTGGGGATTAAAGCTAAAGAGGAAGACGTAAGAAAATTGTTTCATGACCCCTCTAAAGGGGTACGAAAACAAAAGAGGTGCAAACGTTTGGACCTATTTCTTTGTTTATATGTGGTCTATGTTGTGCCGGTAGCCTCGAAACAGTAGCCTAGACAGTGTTTCTGGACGAACGGCAGAGAAGTCAAGAAAACTAATTTTAAAACGAATCAACGTATCTCACAACTGCGATGGAATGCCGCCACGTCATGAGGTCCAAGGAAGCAACGCCAGTTCGCGGCATTATGGTACGCTCGTGTAGTCACTTAGTCCTGTACGTGACTCGGCGGAGAACGCTAACGCGTTTACTATGCTGTATATATTAAAGCTTCCACAGGACATTCGCAACGTGCGTTACATATCATCGAGATCGCCGTTCTTTGTAGGCGCTAGGTAGGAGCTTCATCTGAGGATGCGGGGAGCTCTGCCAGGCAAGCCGCTGAGTTCTTGACATTGTTATGGCTCGGCTATTGTGGTCGTTGCAGCGATTGGACACGGGCCACTACCCGAATGCTTCTCGAGCTAGTAATTATCACGAGCCCAAATCGAGTGCCCACGAAATGCTCGGGTCCAATCTATGAACCGCATTCAAATATCGTCATTGGGGTGTACTGCGATCCCCACGTTACGTCATCAAATTTTGCAAAAAAGAGACTGAATGAAAATGATCGCTTTTGTCCTTGAAATTGCACTGCAACAAAGGCGTTTCTTGGCCAATGGCGTTGCGTGCGAGTCTCCTTGAGTCCCACTAGTGCCAGTAAGCTCGTGTAAAGTGAAAAACATTCCAATTGAATATCGTCGCACCGCTCCTTTAAGCAAGGAGTGTCCATCGCATCTTTAGGGTGCAACGCACCCACAGTTCCATCTTTCTTGTCAAAATAAGAGAGTCAAAATAAGAGCACACGCACGCGCCTCGGAGATCTCGTGCAAGAGAAGGCTCGGAAGCCGCCATCACAGGAAGACACGTCGTTCGGTTGTCTCGTTCTATGTCCTCACTTTAAATAATGTGGTAGGACCTCGCGGCCCTCACACAGCCCTCGTCGCAAGCCTAAAGAAGACCTGCCACCGTCAAATCCAACAAAGCTTTGATACCCGAATTTCACGACTTCACAGTGCCGGGTATTCAAAAACCTTATTGGCCTCCATATTTGAAAAACATATGCCGCAGTGTCAAGAGGAACAATGTCCAAATTGAAGGAAAAGCAAGGAAAACAGAGAAGTCCTTTGCAGTAGACCCATATATTCATAAGGTCAACCTCAAATTGAAAAAAAAATAGTAAACCGGCAAAACGTTCAAGTTGTGTGCTCGGAACCCAATAAAGTTTATTCCTTAAGCCGCAGGATCAATCAGACACAAACGGACAAGAAAGATGTGTGACACCCGGCACAGGACAAAATACGTTCCATGCCAAAAATGAGTCGTTTGCAGCATACCGTTAACATGTGGACAATGCTATATTGGACAGACCTCGATATGCATAAACGACCGTGCACGTGCATGTGGCCAACGTTAGGAATCTCGCGGGACCAGGAAACCTCGCCGCCCATTGTCGAACTTGCAATTGCAAACTAAAGCTTGAGCAAGCCAGCAACATAGGGCACCACAAAAAACAGCTTGCAAGGGAGATGTTGGAGGCCTTGGCTATAGAAAACGAAGATGAAAACTGTGTGAGCTCAGTCTCAATAACCCTGCAACCTCAAAAAAGGCCCTTCCTGAAGGGCGCCCTTTCTGCTCAGTATAAAAAAGTTAAAAATTGATACGCATAATACCCCTGTCAGACGGCGTTCTAAAGGTCCTTTTCACTAAGCTCCTTCATAAAATCGGCCAATCTGCTCGCGATGTTGAGTGCGCACGTGCCCTACGGCTTGCGCTGGTTCGCCGATTTTGTAAAGGAGCTTGTTCTAAAGGCCTTTAAAATGCCCGTCTTACAGGGGTATAAGATCTAGTAGAAGAGGAGGATATTTTATTAAGATAGGTGGCAGTCCAGCGATTGGTTGAATTTTCTGATTCTCCTTCCTTGTTCAGCTGTTTCCACCCGCAATGTTATAAAAAAAACTAGCTCAACTTATCTCCGTAGTAAGCTACTAAGCCTTTTTACGCGGCCAATTTAAAGACTTCATCCGGGTTTGCGGGCGCTCTATTAGCCCTGTGCGCGAGCTAAAGCGTCGCTGTGGTCGGCCTACAACGATTAGCCGAACGCTGACTATGACGTCGGAAAGGGGATTTATCATCGACGGAAATAAGAGGAATGAAAGAACTTTAATTTTGACAGTGTTGGCAGAGTTCCTTTGAGAGCGCAATGATTTCAAGCTTCCACCATGCTAATAACAAACACCATCGAACTTGTTGTTTGCAAGGTAATGACGTCACAAGGGGGAACAACAGGAGGGCGCCACCAAAACATCTCGCCGCTAATATTTGCTTACACATTCCTGATGAGGAAGTTAGGCTCTTATATTGCTCGTATTTCACGAAATTGCAATTCTTTCCTTGTCTTAGAAACAGCCTCGTGCTGATGTTTAACGACGACCATCCAGATGACAACCATTTAGGCAAGAAGATGTTTGAATATGGGTAGCCGCGGTGCCACTTCGAGAGACCATTAGATCTGGAGGCTCTGGAGTCAGTTCGTTTCAAATATCATCGGTTACCTCAAACCTTTCTAATGCCAAGAGACCTGCTTATAAAATAAACTCATTAAAGCGAGTGAAACTCAGCGCTAAGAACACCGTTTTGGTTATAAATGATGGCTCACCGTTTTTCGTTCGACTTGAACACGATGTGCTGGCTTGGGACGTGCGCGTGTGTCTGTTATGCCTGAGCCTCGCGCAGACAAAGTGGAAGCCTGTCACGCCTCGTGTGCTGCAGAAAGACCTTCGTCCCCAGCCACGTAGTTCACACATGCGATGAGCGACGAAGAAAAAAAATAATCAAGGCATTAGAGTCTGCATGGGGTAAAATAACATACAAGAGGAAAAAGACGAAATATTGTCATTGGCGATACAATAGACCCTTTCCAAAATTCAGGGCCATCTGGTGGTTTGTACAGCAGTTTAGGTTTTGCCATATCAATGGCGGAAATGAACTTGTATCGGCACCGTCACTTTCGCAAGTCAACGGCACGCGAGGAATTATTCAGTGTGAGTTCTTTCTCGATCACTTTCAGTTCGATGGTGACCAAGAACCTGCATTCTGAACAAAGCTCCAACCCACTCAGATGCCCCGAGAAAATTCTAGACACCAAAGTGCTTTAAAGCCGATTGTGTGCCGCCCACAGATTGACTGAATGTGGACCTCTTGGCGAATATGTGCTGCCACCTAGACACGCGAATCGGTTCGAGACTATACCTGTTTTCACCTCAAGAAAAAAGTACGTTTTGCGCATTGTTCCTACGCGGCGCGAAATAGTTCTCACGAGATTCGGTTGTCGGAGGAAAAAGCGATACCTTTGACGTTTGGAACGTGTACATCTTGATAAGATAACATATATCTAATCTAAAATTCACCTACATATGTCTTCATTATCCACATAAAGGGGGAAATTAGTAACGTTCCGCGAGGAGCCGGACTTGTTTTACTTCGGTTCTTAAGGTGAAAACAGGTATAGGTGACTGGAAAACAACGCGCGCCCAAGGCCTCTCCCACCCGTTCCACACCCAAAACGTCAGCTACATCCAGTTCACCCATTGAGGCGATGTGACCTGGATACGGCTCCCCCAAGCTCACCTTTGTCCCCATCGTGCGTAATCTTCCGCCCCGAGGTCGACACAACGAAACCGCTCAAAGGCGAGAAATGCAAGATGGCGGATCGTTTGGAACTAGATACCCCCGAACCTAGGCGCATGAAATACTCCGCACATGCGCACCGCGTATTTCTACACGAAGGGAACCCCGAACTGCAAGCAGCAGCTCTGCAAAGAGGACTCAACACCATCGAATCATACCTTAACGAAGTAGGAATGTACCCTTCACCTGAAAAAACAAAGTACACAATATATGGAAGGAATCAGAACAACAAAAACCTAGGGCTCACCTTTGCCGGAAACCCAATCCAACGAGAAAACTCCATAAAAATTTTAGGAGTAAACTTTGGATACTCGCCAAAGAACACCACAGCTTGGATCACCGAAACACTTAAAAAATGGAAACAAGGCATCAATTTGGTTAAGCGCATCTCACCCAAGATGGGCGGAGCGGGGGAAAAGACTGCAAAGAAGCTGGTCATGTCAGTGCTTGTCTCAAAAATTACTTATGCGGCGGGATTTTATCCCCTCACCCGGCGACATCACAACCGACTCAAGACCTTGCTAAATGAAGCAAGAAGAACCATCCTTGGACTCCCGAAACACAGCCGGAGTGAGGAGCTGGTCAAGTGTATCTTCATCCCGGATATCGCTGATCTGATCCAGCAGCAGAAAGACGCTCAAGCCTCTCGCCTACAACATACAAACGAAGGCAGGATGATTGCGAAATTCATGGGCGTACAAATCCAGGCAGATCCTCCAATCCCCAAAAGACCCCCTCCATGGGAACTCATCGATGTGACAGAAGGCTCCAAACCCCTACCTAAGAACATGGATGCACATAGACACAAGAAACGCCGGGAACATTACGCAAGACAACACAAGAAAGACCTAGCACAGATGCTAACAACCCCTGACAACATGGTGGCTTACGCAGACGCTAGCCTCGGCACCACAGGCTGGGCCACTGCAGTCACCTACCTCAAGAAACAAGCAACCTGGACAGTGACCCAAGGCAATCCCCTAGGCCATCACACACCAGAATATGCAGAGTGCAAGGCCGTCCTGCAGGCCATTGAAGGGGCTACACCCTACTTAGGAACTGACCAGCAGCTAGTTCTCTATACAGACTCCCAAGAAGTGGTTAGAGAACTTAGACAACACAAGTACTCTGCAAGTCCCACCATAAAAGCAATCTTTGATTCCGCAATCCGACTATACCGGAACAAGGGGGCCAGGATCAGCGTCAGGTGGGTCCCCGGACATGACTGAATACCCGGCAACGAGCTTGCACACGAAGCCGCGCAGCAGGCGATGAGAAACCTCACGCAACCGTCCGTGCAGCCCCGGCCTTCGGACGTCAGCCCGTCACACCCGCAACCGAGCGATTGCAATGACAATCCTCATGAGGACCAGGATACATACGACCCCGTTGAAGAACTGCGCCTAGACCAACGAACAAGGAAACGCCTCCTAGGAAAATCCTGGTCCCCAGATGAACACCCTATCCCGAAGGACACATTTCGAAGAAAAGAAATGGTGCTGCTACGGCGCATTCGCACTGGCGGAGCGGTGACTCCTAACCTCCAATACAAATTTGAACTTTATGCCCTCAAGAAAGAACACCCTTACGCAGTACCACCTGACCCCCGGTGCAAACTTTGCAGGGAGGAGGACTCGCGCCCCAGTTTGCGCCACATACTCTGGGACTGCGAAGGTCTCAAAACTTACAGGTGCCTCATCTTCAGCAAGATGGAACAAATCGACCGGCCGAGCAATCTCCGGGACTGGACGCACCCGGCGGGTGATTCCCAACGAAAGACTCGGGTGCTGAGATCGCTATTAGAGTATATCTCTACAGGCGGCCTGACCTCCTGCATTTAAACCCCCTTCCCCGATTTCCCCAAAAGTATTTCTACAAAAGGTCCATTAAACGCTTACGTAGCTCTTGTGTTCGTCCCGTCGTCGCGTCGTACTGACCCGTCAGTATTGACCCGTCGTACTGACCCGTACGACGCGACGTAGGTCGCTTCGTACTGACTCCCCGAATGTACAGGCCTCGCAACATTTGCTAAGGAGCATCTTCAACGTCTTCCTTTATCACTCACTGAAGGCCGCCATTGGTATGGCACAGATGCCGTTCCACAGATGATGATAGTGATCAAAGTGGTCAGACTGAATTTCGGAAAGGGTCTATTCGGAAAACCTTCTAGTTGTGTGGCGAGGGCAAAACCAAAGTTACTGAAGCAAGCTTGCGCCAGTAACATTGGGCAAAACAATGTTGTCCACCATACCGGAAGTTCCACAAATCAGGATTGGATGTGATTCGGTTATGTTGGCTCTTCCATTCGTATTCGGTGAACAGAGACCGAGCTCCACTCTAGCCAATATGCACTCCTTAGATTTAATATTATTTATTATTATTATTATTATTATTATTATTATTATTATTTGGGCTTAGGAAAGCCACGATACAGCAGAAAGGTTGCAGCGGATACCAATATATGCTTTCTGTGCCATCGAAGCTATACTTCGTTTCATCTTATGTGCGAGCGAAGGCAAAGCTGGAAGCGCGAGCACGAAAGCTCTATGCGTTCAGGCTTTGCTCGAGCGCGCGAGCTGGGGAGAAACGCAAAAAGCGCTCGCCTCGCGCTTCTAGCTTTGGATTCGCTCGCAGATAAAGTGAAACGAAGTATAGGTGATGATGTATGATACTATACTTCGTTTCACCTTATGTTGTACCGCAGCGAAGGCTAGAAGCGCGAGCTCATAGCGTTGGCAGCTGCTCTTAAGTCACGAGAGCTTGTGCCGCCGAGAAGTGCCCCCGAGCAAGGAGCTCGCGCTTGTAGCCTTTCCTGCGGTACATCATAAGGTGAAACAGAGTATATAAGGAGTATTCACTGGGCGCCATATTTGTGGGTGATGTCTAGAGCGCATGCTCTGAACGAGCCCACATTAATAGGCTGCTAAGACCGGCAATCTTGAGGGTGCGGAATCCACGTTACAAAAGAACTGTGGAAGCTCGCCATCAGCACGCGCTTAGCAGTCGTGCACCCAGCTATGGCCGCCAGTGAATACTTCCTATACGTAGACATAATGATTAGAATGAAGTGGACATAACACATGTACTTTAAAAATGATATTATTCCTCCATCATTTATCGAGTCGTCAAGTTGTGCCCTCGAAGACCTCGGTGCTTTTCTCTCCCGTCTGAGCTCCGCTGGGGGCACCCCTTCTGCTTCCTCCTCTACGGCCTCCACGACCACCGTGAATCCCATGGCCTCAGTGACCGAGTCAGTGTTTGGCGACGGGGTCAGACAACGCAAGTAACCACTATGTGTTTTAATTTTTCAATATCTCTCCCACAGATAATGAAGAGGGTATCCAGCACTTTGGTAAACTTTGCTCCTAAATTTTTTGTTCCGAGGGTTCCCGGCCGAGTCTGGAATAGCGGTCCTCTTCCTCTTGTTTTATCGCAGAATTCCTCTTTCTTGATGATGTTTTTGGTAGCGCTACGTCCGCAGGGAAGATTTGTGGGAAATCGCGTCCCTCCAGCGTCGTTGTTCTTCCTCCTGTACGAGCGTCCTCAACGTCTTGTCGTCTGGTTTCTTATTGCAGTAGTGCAGTAGGCTGGATCGCGCATCGGGAGCCCATCGGTTGCACCGCCGCCAGCCGTTGCTTGATTTCAGGCATTGCATGAATGCCTTAGAAAGAGACACACAAAGCTAGGCATATTAAAGCTTGTACGTGGGGCTCGAAGGCAAGTATTTTATGATGTGGTGCGATAATAATAATAATTATTATCTTTATTCGCTCAGGAGAGCCGTGGAACCACGGAACGGCGACAGTCCGTACCATAGAGGCCCGCGGTGCCACGTCTAGTGATGATTATGAGATGATATGTACACGGAGAGGTGTATTGCCCACAAGCATGTTTGTGTTCTCCGAGTCTTTCGTTTACACATCTTCCGGTCTGACCGATGTAGGATTCGCAGCACGTCAGTGGAATTTTTAATTTAAATCCTCATGTTTCTAAAGTAGCGCAAAACCACAGTGGCCGCGATGGTCTAATCGGTTAAGGGCTCGCCCCGGGTAGACGAATGTTGCGGGTTCGATCTCCGCTCCTGACCCAATTGTTCGCTAGTCCTCTTTCCCTTTCCCTTCCCCTAACTTTGATGTAACAAATTTAATTATCACTTTCGCCCCTCTTTGTTTACAATATCACTACGGCTGCACTTGTCAATCATCCCTCACTCTCAATATATATACGGTGCAGTATGTCCCCATAAGGAGAAGTGGTTCCCTAAATACCCTGGAAGACTGAACCTTTCCGACATGTGTTACCTGAAATGGCGCACTGCCGCAACTCGCAACTACCATCGACCAAAAGGGGGATTCAAGCGCTATTTATTTGTAGCCTTTTCCTCATAAATGGCGCAGAATTTTTCCAGAACAAACGAGTTGCACACACGCAGCTGCGCATGCAGGTCGAGCGCTCGAAGAAGGCTCGGGCCACGGGCTGTTCGCCGCCGATCTCCAGCAAGATTTTCTTCGCTCTGCTGCTCTGCGTCCGCCGCTGCCGGAAGCGGCCAACGAGCGGCGCGAGGTACGAGCGAAGTTCCAACCACGTTCGAAATTATCGAAAACACAGGGTGCGGCGCTGCGGCTGTTTGGACCAAACCCATTTGGCACGCGAACGTTGTTGTGCAAAAAAAGAAAAAAAAAAAGTATATTTTTAGAGCTCAATTTAAAGCTTAAAATATATATAAAAATTGATAAAGCGGCAGTTTTGCACTTCCGATGTCCTATATCGCATGCTCTTCTTCTGAATACTGGTTTGCAAACCCGCTCCCAGGATGACTGGAGTAAAGCCCCTCTGTTCTGGGAAAAGTGGCGCCATTCATTGATGTGGAAATGCTCGAGACACGCGTCGCGCGCCACTTCTGGGAAGAACATGGCGTCTGAAATCCAGCTCAGTGCTGCGCTGTTCCGCCATGATCTTCCCAAAAGCTCCACGTCGCACATGCCGCGTGCATCGACGTACCTTGCGCTACTTTAGAAACATGAGGGGGCTTTAGTGTGAAGAAAACAAAAACGCTCACAGATAGTCTTGCGGCGAGCGGGGCAACCGCTATAAATATGAATTTTAAGGAAATATATGAACGATAATGCCGTTTCAGTTCGCCTTTAGAAACAAACAAACTTTTCTGTGTGCTAAAAAAAGTCTTATATTGCAGACGAATGTTTGTTTTATTTTGTCGTCTGCTATCCGTTCGCGTATCTCTGCAGTGTGCGGAAGACCTGTAGGGAGGACCTAAAAATAATAGTCAATTACAGAGTGCCCCCCCATGGCACCCTCTATTAAAAAAAAAAAGTTAACAAATTTTTTTTTAACGCAAAAATAAATTACGCATTGCCGAGCGCTGATTCTCCACCCAAATGTAGTGCTAGATCTCCGAACCAGATGCCAAAGTTTCAGCACTATTCCTTACCTTATTAAAATTTATGACTGATTTCTTGAAATTTTGTTTGAGAAAATGACTTCAGACCGAGCACTCTATTATATGGAGCTCCATGTAATCACGGAAAGAGCGTTCGGCGGTGTATAGTTGATTTTCCCGGCTAAAAAAACAAAACAAAAAAAACGTGTTATTTCGTGTTTTTTTCTGGGACACGTTTAGTTTTTGGGAAAAGAGGACCGTGTTTTTTCGGCCCGGGTTTGTAAACTATGCATCAAAGAAAACTCAAACGCCGTGTGAAGGTGATAAAGGTTGGAAAAGAACGCGAAAGTTTGAGACATGACGTTACCTGGATCAAAAGATGATTGAGAAAGACGAAAATTTTCTCTGAGCCGACGTCCACCTAAGCCTAACGTCGCCAAGACAAGAAGTAACACTGTGGGCTCCTGTACCACATATTTCAGTAAAAAAAAAAAAAAAAAAAAAAACGTGTCAGCAAGAAAGAAAACAATATTCTATTTTTTTTTGTGCTGACAAGTGTTTGTCACTGATATAAACCCCACAAGCGTTCACAATGTCAGTTCTCATTTTGACGATAATAGGATTAAGCAGATGCCAACTTGAACAAAATTCGTGTTACTTATCGTTTCCCCTGTCTTTCTTCTTCGACCAAGTTTCCCTACTTTTACCACAGTCTCGGGTTTTCTACATCGTGATCGTGTTACTTAATCGTTTCTTTTAGACAGATAACGTTACGTTTTCAAGCTTTCGGGTCGATCTATCCCAACCGCTAGCGTCACTTCCTCAATGTGTTCGAGCTCTCTGCGATTGATAGTTTATTTACCCGGGCTGAAAATCACGGGCCTCTTATCTCGGAAACTTACTTATTAGGGGCGAAGCTCCTAAGGGTCTAGCCATGTCCGTCCTTCCGTCCGGCGTCCGTGCTCACAAAAAAGAGAAAAATGCTTGCTCAGTCGACAGGATTCGAAACTGTGCGGGGAGACTCCAATGGATTTCTAGTCCATCCTCTTAACCACTCGGCTACGACTGTGGGACGAGTAGGGGGCTCTGAGATGTGGTAGTAAGTCAAGAGCTGGGGATGTCATAAATGAAACGTTGCATGTAGCCGCTCAACGTCTATACAGGAGAAAGCCCTGCGGTCAAATGCGTATATAATCGCGTTAAATTTGCATGCATGGCTCAGCATTTCACCGACCATAAAGCAGTAATAATGAAGTCGAAACGCAACCCGGAACTCAGCACTACCTATGAGCAATAAAAAAAAAATCAGCACCATCAGCCCTACCTATGAACATTCAAATCAGTATCATCGGCACCACCAAAGCTTCGCCCGAATCAACATCATTCACCAGGTGGAGATGCGGTCATTTTTTTTTTGTTCTCAATTGGCGCTGTTCTAACCTTGGGAGCTACAGGCCTATACTTCTGTTTTTTTGAGTAGAGCAGTCACTAGATCCTGACAAAGTTGCGCCAAGCTCCCTGAAAGGCCGACATATTGGTTTATGGTGTGAGCAGTTTATTCTTGACTTCTCTCTTCTTGTCCAGCTGATTTGAAATCGGGGTGACAGGTGCTTTATAAAGAAATTCCTTGTATCCTGAGATATTGTTATTCACACATCAGCTTAACAAGGACGCATTTTCGCTCCTCCAATAAATGGAGCACCGTTGCTTGGCAGCACTGAAACATAATTCTTCTTTCTTCAAGAGCAATTACATTATTTGAGATCTGTCTAGCAAAGCATGATTGATAAATTGCTTCTATACGCAGTGCGAAATGAGCTTACATTGGCAAGGAACGCTTTTACTACGATGATGCTCCTTAGAAATCTTGGCGCGGCTGGTTCAGATCGACCTTTTCGAAACATCGAAATTTGGAAAAGACCGAAATGGCAACTGACATGGCACCACGGACTGATCAGCCAATTGCCTGGCGAGGGTTCGGTCTTCTGTATGTTAGTATATGTTTGTGTCCTGCTATCAGTCACGGAAGGCAATGGCGCTAATCTCCCGGGATCCAACTCCGAGATGTTTTTGTGGCGCCCTCTTAGGGTTTCCATCCGTGTCATCACGACAGGGATTTCACTCGCCGTGGCATCTCGAACTCTAACCCTGGCTACTTACCATCAGATGCGACAAGTAAAATGGTGTGTTTAAAAAGCACAGTAGAAGCTAGGAGCCATTGCGTTTTGAATCCAGCACCGTCGAAGTTGACATTTTGACAATGCTCTAATGCCAATGATTTGGCCAATCTTGGAAAGCCGACCACAGCGACGTTTTTGGTCGCTTACGTCGCTACTACACCATTCCAATATTTACCATATCATAGCTTTGCCTGTATTATTCACACCTCAACACACGCATGTTTGTAGCTTCAGAAAACGTAAATAGCGCGCGTCATACCCACTAAACTTGCGGACAACTTTCTGTGGCATTTCTAAAGTTAAAGGGAAGCTGAAGCGTTTTTAAATATGAAAAAAATGTCCGAGCCTGGTTAATTAGACCACAACTATCAGTAATATGAAAAAGGTTTGATCATTTCGTGCGCGAATTAACCGGAAAGGCGCCTTCAAAGTAGCGCTGAAGCCACGCCCCTTCGAAGCAAAGGGCAAGGGGAGAGAGGGGGAAGCCCGTCAGACGACGTCACAAAAGGTCCGGCTGCGGGACCCCGCCGCGGCTGGCCGCGCTGCCGTCGTGGGCTGCTTTACGGACTTTTCGAGCCGTCGTCGTTCTGCCGCCACATAGCGCTTACTTTTATCCGTTAACCGGTCGTGCTATACGCGTGCTCATGTTTAGAAACAAACCGGAGCGCCCCTAGTGGCACGCCATTGCCGCCGCGCGTGCGCAATGGAGTGTGGGCGAGAAGCTCCGCGTCTTGCGTGAACAAACCACTGGAATGTCACGTTGCCGGCGTCTGCTTGAGTCTCCGTACTCTTTTTCGCGATGAAAGTATAGAATCTACGTCCTCATAGCAATGTCTTACCACTTAGTCACCTGAGCGAAATTATTAAGACCCGTTACGCCCCAAAACTTTGCGTAACTAATTTGACGTGCGGCAGTTCATTCGCGTGAACCGGCCGTAGAATGGACGCCAAAACCATGATAAGATTCATCTCGCAAGTTTTTGTCGCGACGTCGCTCGTGCTGCAAAAGTGCAGACGGTAGCGGCGATGATCGACGTCGATACAAAAAATCACAAGCGGAAACAGACCAAGTGAATCAGGCAAACCAAGTCGGCGATGGCCTCTGGTACCAATGGTCAACATCTTGAATCTACTGTGTACACGGAGCCCACTTAAAAGTCTTTTGTTGGCTGCACTTTCTTCTTATCGGAATCACCTGGGCCCGTTTGCTCGAAGCTGGTTAATTCTAACCGCGGTTAAATGTTAACCGCGTTTCCCTACCTAGGTACCTCCGAGTACCTAGCCGCGTTCGACAAAAACTCGATGCACAATTTCTCCATGTTTTATTATTATGCGGTAGCTCCCGCCATCTGCCGGTCGAAGCAAACAAATAACCTCTTAAAAAACTTTTTCGCTAGTTTTTTTCTTTATTAAGAAAACTAAAACTGACATCTTATCGTAGTATTTCTTTTATGCATACAATATATATATACTTTAAAAAATCATAAATATTTTGATGCATCTATTGTTTCGCCAAACACAGCATAAGTTTACAGCGTTGATTTCGGATCTGGCAACGGTCTTTATAGATCTGTTGTTTTGTTTTCGTATCTTGCAACGCACGTTTCCCGCGCTTTAGTTATCAGCTGATTTTTACTCTTTGTCTTCTCTACCGTTTGCCCAACCGACCCTCCGACTCGCCCGCCGAATGACTGACAACTGATTCGCGGACGGATTGGCGAAGATAAGGGACGCAATGTCGACTGTGACGCGACGCCGATATAGAAGAGAGCGCGTGTTCGCCCAGTACGCTGTTGTGATGATGGGACGGCAGCGTGTGTTCCGTGACCGCTTGAACCCTTTGGAGGGGTTCGACGAGGACGAACTGCAGGAGCGCTTTCGATTCGGTCGCGCGGGCATTGTGTTCCTCGCCGACACACTGCGCCCGGACTTGAAGCGGCCGACGCCTCGCAGCCGCGTCCTCTCTGCAGAGCAGCAGGCCATTGTCGCCCTCTACTCCACGGAGAACTTCCTCATCGCCGCAGGGGACTACATCCCCGTGCACGTCTCCACTGCTTCGCGGACTGTGAGGCGGGTGACTCTGGCCTTGTCACGTCGTGCCCGAGACTTCGTTGGGTAAGTGGTTTGGAGCATCTCCTGGCGCGTCCCCATACTATAGGCGCATGTGCATGCCAGTTTTCCGAGAAGGAAGCCTGGCCCTAGATCGCTCGATGAGCAATCACCAATATTTCAGAAACCCTTTGTATAAAAATTTTGGTGTGTGAATACCTGAGTTCGTTGAAGGTGGTCTTCTCAGCACAGCTATTCTGCAATTTATTTACGGCGCACCACCTGTGCAATGACACTTCAGTTTTTGTTAAGCTGTAGACTTCCCCGCATGGGGCACTTGTGAAAGCAGGTGTTTGGAGAGTGGTGTCTCCACGGACCCCGAGCCATGCGGGCTCGCCCGCCCACGTCTGGCTGTGCGTGGCTTTCCCGTGTCTGGGGAAAAGGGCATCCTGGTGGTTGAGCCGAGCCCGGGGTAGGTTTGGACCCTTCGGGGCCCCCCGGGTGAGGCAATACACCACTTCGGTCCCCGCTTCTCATAGACGGGAGTCCTGGTAAGGCCCGGCCAGAATGATTCAGTCTAGTCGCCACTTCTACTATCCCCTCTCTACTTTCACCCATGTCTTCTTCTTCTTTTCACTCTTCTCATTTCTCTTCTTTCCTTTTTCAACTCCTTTGGCGGCAAGGGCTAACCTTGGGTGGCGAAAGACCTCTTGTCCAAAACCACACTTGGTTATAGTTACTGGGTAGCACTGGTAGAGTAGCATACCCAGCCAAGCCATACTTGCTATGGGGTGCTACCTACCCCCTTGTTGGGCTTGGTGGTGGGCGGTGCACCCCAGTTTCCGAAAAACTATTCCCCTCTTATGGGTTCCAAGCTAAAACAAACTGATCGGCCTCCGAAAAGAGTCCGGACCGAAGCACTTTCAACATTTCTAAAACTAGACAACTCAGACGACCCTTTTACAAGGTTTTGTGTCTTACACTCCGACGACACTTCTAAGCCGCTGTCAAAACTATCTCCATTCCTTGTTGCCAAAACTCTCCAAAACACCCTCGATGCAAAATATGAAGCGAAGAAGCTTTTTTCCGATGACCTTCTTGTAGAGATTTATGAAAGATATCAGGCAACTGCTTTGCTCAATCTAAAAATGATACATGACCTCAAAGTGACTGTATCTGCACACCGTACGTTGAACACCATCCGCGGTGTGATATCAGAGGATGATCTCGTAACCAGTTCTGAAGAGGAAATCGTGGAGGATCTAAGCACTCAAGGTGTCGTAGCCGCAAAACGAATTACAATTCGTAAGGATGGTGAGGAACGACCCACCAAACATGTGATACTAACATTCGAAAAAAACTCGCTGCCCCCTACCGTAAAGGCGGGTTACATCAACCGTAAAGTGCGGCCGTATGTCCCAAACCCACTACGCTGCTTTCGCTGCCAGCGGTACGGTCACGGTTCACGAGCGTTCGTGGTCGTGAGACCTGTGCCAGGTGCAGCGGAACTGACCACACCGCTGATGACTGCAACCTCGGCTACAAATGTGTAAACTGCAACGGCGACCATCCTGCCTACTCTTGATCTTGTAATCTCTTTAAAAAGGAAAAAGAAATACTTTCTCTCAAGGTGAAAGAAAATATTACCTACCAAGAAGCAAAGCGCCGCCTCTCTGCTTTCCAGAGAGGCTCCTTTGCCGAGGCGGTGTCCAGCAGAGGACCTGCACCGTCTAAGGTATCATTGACAACCCAGGTGTCCTTTTCAGACCACGGGAAGCCACTGCAGTCCTCTACGCCCAGGCTGAAGCTTACGCTTCCTGGGCATTCTATCTCAGCTGCGAAAGCAGCAGATGCACCTAGTCGATCCAAGGACCTAGGTGCCACAGTAGCGATGGAGGTCACGCCTTCGTCTCGACCTCCTGGTCCTGTCCTTCAGGCCACGGAGCGAGTCTCTCGCTCCTCTTCCCTGGGGAGAACTTCCCCGTCTAGGAAGCAGCACGTGCCACGTGCGGCAGAGGATGCAGACGGGACTGTGGGCCGACCTAGCACGTCGACCGCCGCCCCTCAGGTCAAGGCAGGGACCGTGGGCTGCCCCCGCGATCCCTAGACAACTCTAAGGCCTCTGGCAGGCCTGGCAAGAAGTCACCAGAGGCAGAAAAGACTGCAGATGCAGGCAACCTTTCTGCTCCAGAGCCAGATCCTGAGGAAATGGAGTGGCAGACCCAGAAACAAAAGCACAAAGGGAAAACACGAGTGTTCCCTCCTTGATGAATTAATCACATACATCACCCACATTTTTCTCTATTTGATACTTAAATTTCTATCAAGAATGACGGCAATCATCCAGTGGAATTGCCGAAGTTTACTGAGGAACTTTGATTATATTGAGTTCCTCCTGGAGGAGCACCGCCCAATTGCTTTATGTTTACAAGAAACTCATCTCAGTTCAAAGCATACAAATTTTCTTAGACACTATCATATCTTTAGAAAAAACCGAGAGGATGCGCCTGTTTCTGCGGGAGGAGTTGCAGTGGTTGTTCCAAAGCACCTTCCCTGCTCTGAAATCACCCTCAATACTAGGCTAGAGGCAGTAGCGGTGCGCGTCCTCCTTCACGAAATGGTGACTGTATGTTCCGTGTACATTCCTCCTTCTTTTACCTTTTCCACAAATAATTTTAATGCGCTTTTATGTAAACTTCCTGAACCTTTTCTTTTACTTGGTGATTTTAACGCGCATAAATTTTTGTGGGGTAGTGACCACATAGATGCCCGTGGTCGAATGATCGAGTCAATTTTAATATCGCATGCACTTTGCCTTTTTAACACTGGAGAACCGACCTATTTTGGCCCATCATCATTATCGTCCTCATGTATTGATCTTTCCATCGGTAGTGCATCAATTTTTACTTCTTTTACGTGGGCAGCAGGCACTAACCCACATGGAAGTGATCACTTTCCTATTTTCTTAAAAAACACCATTCCTCCAAAGTGCATGCCAACGCGGACTGTCCGTTGGAAGTTCGAGAAAGCGAATTGGTCTCTTTTCACTGCAGCGACACAACTTGCATGCACGTCACTTGATGAACTTTCTGTCGACCAAGTTACAGAGTTGTTAAGTAATTTAGTTCTTCAAGCTGCAGAGCATGCTATTCCTAGGACTTCCACGCATGTCCCGCGGCGACCCAAGCCGTGGTGGAATGAAGAGTGTACTGAGTCACGTAAAAAACAAAACCGAGCCTGGGGTATCTTTCGACGTTACCCCACGCAAAGCAACCTCCTTTGCTTTAAGCAAATGAAAGCTCAGGCAAGGTACATCCGACGTCAGTCAAAGCGTAAAAACTTCCAGGGGTACGCCTCTTCCATTAACAGTAGTGCAACAGTCAAAGAAGTCTGGGACAAAGTTCATCGCATTGAAGGGAGATATCATGTCTTCTCAGTCCCACTCCTCTCATACACTGGGATTTGTCCGGAAAGTCTAAAGGAGCAAGCGGATCGTCTCGGTTAGCATTTCGCTCTTGTATCGAGCTCCGAACAATAATCATCTGCATTTCTCGCATACAAAGCCCATGCAGAATTACATGCTGTGAAGACTACAGGTGCTGCCCATGAAGACTACAATCTACCTCTCACGATGCCGTGAACTCGAAATGGTCCTTCACTTAACTAAGCCTTCAGCTGCAGGACCTGATGGCATACACTTCCAGATGTTAACACATATTCATCCTTCCACATTATTTCTTATTTTATACCTTTTTAATCGCATATGGCACGAGGGCGAATTCCCTTCGGCATGGAAGGAAGCCACTGTTGTTCCTCTTTTAAAACCTGGCAAGGATCCTTCTTCTGCGTCAAGCTATCGCCCTATCGCCCTTACTAGCTGTCTGAGCAATACTTTTGAGCGTATTGTGAACAAAAGACTTATGTACTATTTAGAACAAGAAAACGTTTTGGATAAGAATCAATGTGGGTTTCGTTCCTGTCGTTCTACGGTTGACCATTTGGTTCGTCTTGAAACCGTAATACGTGAAGCTTTTCTCAACAGACAGCTGTGCGTATCAGTGTTCTTTGATATGGAGAAGGCATATGACAGCATGGCGTCATGGAATTCTCCGTGATTTGTATGAAGTTGGGGTACGAGGTAGGATGCTTGCTACCATCAATAGCTATCTTTCTAATCGAACCTTTTTTTATGAAGCTAGGAGCGTCTTTCTCTAAAGAATTCGTCCAGGAGACTGGGGTACCTCAAGGGGGAGTCCTCAGCGTTACTCTCTTTTTGGTAAAGATGAACTCGATAGCCCGTTCCCTACCTTCCTCTGTGCAATATTCACTCTATGTCGATGACCTTCAAATCTCTGTTTCATCGTGCAATCTTTCTATTTGCGAACGAAGGCTTCAAGTTGCTATCAACAATCTCCTAAAGTGGGCAGATGAAAACGGCTTTAGTTTCTCTCCGGAAAAGACGGTTACTGTCTGTTACTCCCGTATATAGGGAGTCCCTGCGGATCCCTCTCTATATATGCGCCAGACCCCTATCCCGGTGAAAGTAGACCACAAGTTTCTGGGCCTCACTTTTGACCGTAAGCTATCGTTTGTGCCTCATATAAAAAGTTTGAAGTTAAAATGCCAGATATCACTGAACCTCCTTAAAGTCTTGTCCCACAAGACATGGGGCTCTGACCGTCTTTGTCTTTTGCGAATCTATCGCTCGGTAATCCGCTCACGCCTGGACTATGGCAGCTTTGTGTACGGATCTGCTAGGCCATCAGCTCTTAAGGCATTCGATCCCATCCATCATCAGGGACTTCGCCTGGCAATAGGTGCCTTCAGAACGTCGCCTGTGCTCAGTCTCTATGCTGAGGGAAATGAGATGTCTCTCGACAAACGGCGATTCTCCTTGGGATTCATGTATTCATTAAGGATACGATCAATCGCTCAGCATCCAGCCCGGGAGGCAGTGGAGGGCACGAAATATCAAAGGACATTCGAAAACAAGCCTAGCGTTATCCCTCCATTTGCGATGAGAAATAGGAATGTGGCAGAGTCAGTTGGGATAGACAGTAAGCTTCCAGTTGCCGCAGTTCCAAAGACGTTGGCACCATTGGATTTCAACTGCACACGTTGCGATATTTCACTAACAAAGTTTAATAAAAAGGATACCCCATCCGAGGTCATGCGACAAGAATTTTACGAACTCCAGAAGCAGCATGATTCTCATTCGCACTATTACACAGACGGCACAAAAACGGAATCATTTGTTGGCTGCGCCATGATCGGCCCATCAGTAAGAAGTGTTCGTAGGCTAAATTCGTTCGCGACTGTTTTCACTGCTGAACTGCGCGTCCTTCTGCTTGCAGTAGATCACATCATCCAAACACGCAACTCCCGGTCAGTTATATATACAGATTCGCTGAGTTCATTACGGGCTCTGGTGTCATTTGAAACCCCAAAGAACGCCCTCATTGACTTATTATAAAACAAAATAGTAGCAGCGAGTAGGAAGGGATGTAATGTTCTATTCTGCTGGGTGCCCAGCCATGTCGGAATCCCAGGGAATGAGGAGGTAGATCGTGCTGCGGGCACTTGTTGCACCCGTACTGTGGACAATAGTGGTATCCCATTCAGAGACTACTGTGCCCTGGTCAAATATCATGTTAAAGCTCAGTGGCAAACAAAATGGAGCCTACAGGCGTCAAACAAACTGCACATGATTAAGCCCTTTCTTAGTGAATGGGAGAGTGCTAGGCACAGACACAGGTTTTATGAGGTAGTCCTCTGTCGTCTACGCATTGGGCACACACGGCTGACGCATGGACACCTTTTGCGTGGGGAGGACCCTCCTGAATGTGAACATTGCCAGGTACTTTTGAGTGTCTTGCATATCCTTCTCGAGTGCCCTGCGTATGATGATAAACGCCGCCATTACTTCTCCCAGCTCTACAAAGAGCACGTCCCTCTACACCTATGTGTGTTGCTTGGAAATGAGCCACTACTCTCACCCACCCAGGTTTTTAAGTTTTTAAAAAGTATCAATCTTTTACACAAATTGTAGCATTAGTTATAATATAAGGTCCCAGTCTTATTTTATACATTTTATACCAGCTACTAAAGCTCTTTCTTCTTCAAAACCCTCTTCTGTAATAGTACCATTTCTTGGCGCATCATAGCCTTAGTTGCTTTTGCGCCACAAAACCCCAATCTACTACTACTAAACCGCCTTTAGCAGAGTTTAGTAAAGTGAAATTTAGCAATGTGTAATTTAGCCGCTGAGTCTTGTGATATTTACTCACTATGTGTTTGGCGCACTATGGCCCGTGTTGCAGCTGCGCCAAAAAACCGCAAATTCATTCAAATTTGCGCAAAAGTGGACAGTACTCTTCCCAACCAAAGTGCAGATTTTTCGTTGAAAAAAAAAAAAAAAAAGCTCAAGTGTCTCTCTTTACAAGTGTGATTGATCAATCATGTAGGCAGTCGCTTCAGACACCAGATGCAATATTTTTTTCTTCGAGATGCTTGGTGGCAGAAGGGTGTACAATGGCTTGCGTTCCTGGTGGGAACTGCATGCCTTCAGCGCTTCGCGGTACGCATCAAACACTTCAGGTAAGTCAAGGAACTGGCCCATCACTCGGAAGACTGGGTCGTTAGCAGCCGCTCGTTGGTGGTTATTCCACTTTTCATAGTCGACATGATTAGCAATAGATATTGATGCATAATCATGTCGACCTTGGTGGATGGAGTTGTCAAGTAACTTCTTAGTAACCTTTGTTAAATCGTCGGCCATCGTCAGACCGGAAAACAAGGGTACATAGAACTCCTTTATTAGGTGTTCAGTTGTCACTAAGTATTGGCGAATATTCTATGACATTAACGAGAAGAATCTCCCCTCCTTTTTTATCTCTCGTTCCTTTATTTTCAGGCCGATGATTAAATCTCCTCTGGACAGACCGTGGTCATTGACACCTTGCAGGAAATCTTTGACATTAATCTGAGGTGTTTCCAATGCTGTTCGAAGAACTTTTCTTGATGGAATCTCTCTTGTCGGGTGGGTTTGTACATGTTGGATTACTTCTGATCGGTTCATCGAATGGCTTCGATCGCTGTAAAGAACCGAGGGATCGATAGTCTAAGGAACCGAATAGCACGCTGTCAGTGGGAGCAGGTGCCACCTGTCTCCGTAATCACGGATCTCGATTGGAGTAGGCCATGTTGTATTGAGAATGTGGGTCCATGGGATCCATCTTATCAGCATCCACAAACCATTTCCGCTGAGTGAAGAATTCTCCTTCTAGCACCATGTATGCCAGGTCACTGGCCAATGACTGAGCATAGTCTACATCGATGTTCTTTTCCATCTGAACTTGGTTATAAAGCTTTCTGAGGCCGTCCTCGTAATCAAGGAACGGGTGTCCCCAGTGCCTGAACGCTCCATAGTAAAGAAGGGTTTGGCGATGTGATTTCTCATTCTTGATCAGGTCAAACAATAATGATGGATCAATTTCGTACTCTTCTTTAAGTTATACCAATTTTTTTTTTCTTGAAAATTGAAGAACCCGCAGATTCTGTCTCCCAGAATTCATCTCCGACACCTTTTGTTTGTTTCTTGCATATGCAAA
>JABSTQ010001324.1:0-17746 GCA_013358835.2 Ixodes persulcatus | reverse complement strand
ACTCCAGCTCATCGGCCACATCGGGGGGTAGGGCAGAAACCACATGATAATAGCGGGATTCCTGTGTGGTTATGCGGCGCAAGTGAAGCTCGCGGCCCGAGGATTCTTCGCCAAAAAAGCTGGAAGGCGGAGCTGGGTGGCGGAAAAGGTTCCATCTCCGCTAGAAGAGCTGCCTGTGCTCCGGTCCATGTTGGTCGGACGTCCGGGTCACCAATTTGTCGGCGGTGTTCGAAGTTGCCGGAAAAGAATTTGAGACGTCCGGCCCGGAGCTTAGGCGAAAGGCATCTCTTCTTCTTTTTTTATTGTCGTCGTACCGGCTCCCGAGATCCACTGAGCGAGCCAGAGCGAGAGTCTGCACGAGCAACTCGCGCTCGCTGTGCTCGGTTCAGTGGCGCGCCCATTGTTTTAACTCAGAGCACGAACGATTTCTTTTTGAGTGAGTCAGGTATTAAGAGCTGCGACTCTACAAGCTCTTGCTGGGGAGCACCATTATTTTGTGCTTACGGATGTGCTCGTATAACTTGAGGCTTTTGATTCTCATCAATATGCACTCCAACACCCACTCCTGACTGTACCCCATTCCTTGCGTTCCTTTTCTTTTTGATGCTTGAAAGCAGGTTTCAACTTGTTGCCGCTGCTTTTGTGGCAGCCCGGAGAGACTTGCTTCGAGGTTCGACGCAGAAATACAAGAATTTTCTTCCTTCATTCTTTCAAGCGTTGTCTTCAGGTTAGCGACCTTCGCCTTTTCACGACGCAACTGCCTGGCACACTTCATCAGCTTTTTTGAAGCGCTGAGAGCTTGGTTCACGAGAAGCTTCCTAAAATATCTGCATTGAATGCATGGCCTTTGATCTTGGGATACTCCAGGACAGCTGATACTGTGCACTTTGCTCCCATATGCACTCTGTGCTTTGTCCGACCTGAGCTCTGACGTTGCACTTCTGGAACGGAACTTTCCTCAAACCCGGAGCATGCAATCATTTGGTCGATTGAATGGAGTAGGCTTTCCACAGACTGGGCGTCAAATACGTCTACTGTCTCAAGCGAAACGCCTTGCACAAACACGGAGCAGTGATTATATGTACATCATCCGCCGAACAGAGCACCAGCTTTTTAAAGCATACACTGTCACCCGCTTGAGCACAGACACTAAATGCGATGGCCTTCGGTGCTTCTGCGAGCATGTGTCTTGACCAATAACCACTGGGAAGCTTCTCGTCTTTTAGGTAATCTAGTTTTTCCAGCGTGCAGGCGCTGAAAGTCGCTGCGCCGTCCGCCGTGAAGCTGGAGCCGTCGTCATCACACGAAGCAGCTTCACGTGTCGGGCCGTCACTCGTCTTTCTTCTTTTCCCAGTAACTTCCCCACTCGAGGTTCTCGACTGCCGCTTTTTGGGCAGCTTCTTCGACAGATATTCCGGGGCGTTCGGAAACAGCGTCGGTATTGCGTCCTCGCTGAGGCAAGGCCGGCCGCGAGGAATCTTGACGACTTCTCCATTTACGACGTGGGTGTATAGTGTCGCACGAAAAATCTGGGTTCGAAGTGTAACTCACAGACCACCGACGTTTTCTCCAGAGGCTTGTCTGCACGCGGAATGGCTCGCTGCCATGCTCGCAGCCGTTCCTCGTCGTCTGGTACGGCGAAAACCGAAGCCTTGCCGCCCTTCTTCCTGGCGGAAACGTAGCCCGTCGTGCAACCGGGAGCAAAGCAGTGTGTTTGACGCTTGGGAGGTTTGTCCATTCTCACTTGAGTCGTGAGGACGCATGAGAGTGACTTTGGACGTGCTCTGGACGAAATAGGCACGACAAATGCAGTTCAGAATCGCAACAAGTCGCAGCGTTGCCGCTCGAAACAAATCTAAAGGGCTGTTTATACTCCGACGTTGAACGCAGTGAACGTAGCGTATATATATCTCAGAACGCGCGCCTTTCATTGGCCGGCAACCAGAAACTCGATATCTGCGACCAATCACTATCTGCGCGCGCTGCGCTACGCCACGCCCGTTGACGTTACGTTGGAGTATAAACGTACCTTTAAGCCTGGTTCAGACAGTTGCGTTTGACTGCGTTTGACTGCGTTGCGGCAGCGAGAAACCAGGACATTCCTCCTGCTCATAGAGCGTGCCAAGAGATTCCTTAAATTGGGTTCCACGCTTCATACGAAGCACAGATGTGCCGGTGACTGGCTTTCGGTTCTCGCCGCAACGCAGTCAAACGCACTCAACCGCAAGTGTCTGAACCGGCCTTAAAGCCTGGTTCAGACAGTTGCGTTTGACTGCGTTTGACTGCGTTGCGGCAACGAGAAACCAGGACATCCCTGATGCTTATATCGCGCGCCAGGATGATTCCTTGAATTGGATTTCACGCTTCATACGAAGCACAGATGTGCCGGTGACTCGCTTTCGGTTCTCGACGCAACGCAGTCAAACGCACTCAAACGCAAGTGTCTGAACCGGCCTTAAGAAGCTACGCACGCGCCACCTATCGTTAGCATGAATAACTGATACACGCCCCGCCGTTCGCTGCCCGCCGTGGAGCTCCCACCTCCCCTTCTAGCCACCATAATAGTGCTCTAGATTCGACCGGTTCGACTGGGTTCGACTTTGTTGACAATGGCCAGACCTTGATACAAGCATGTCTAAGATTGGAGAATTTTTTTTTTTTTTTTTTTTTTAATGCAAAGGGTTATTTTAATTTTATGAATAGTTGCAATAAAAGGAAACTAATTCTCATCACTGAAGAAGTTAATAACTTAAATTGTAGAGCGCAGCTCTTAGGCGCCCGTTTCTGGCTTGAGCCGCGTCGGCGTAACCGCAAGCCCAAGCCCCCCCCCCCCCCCCCCCCCCCTCCAGGATTTCGGGAGGACCTCGGGTTCCTTCGGGAGGACCTCGGGTTCCTAAGGGAGGACCTCGGGAGACCCCCTCCCCGAGGCCAAGTGACCCCCCCCCCCCCCCCCCCCTCAGTACCTTTCCCTCCTCCTCCTCAAGAGCTGCGCTCTAATTTGGCATTACAGGGAGTTGTAAACGGCTTTCACTTTTTTTTTGTACTGCATTAACTGAAATAACCAACCAGTGCTGCTATGGTGGCTAGAAGGGGAAGTGTGACGGGCGCCGTATGCGCGCCATGTCAGAGAGGGGCGCGAACTGCGATGAAAATCTTCGCCACCGCGAGGGTCGCTGCAGTCTGCAGGGGAGTCGGCGGTCTCGGGTGATCTGTTGGTTCGCGGGCGCCGGCGCCGGCGCTCTTTTGAGGCTGCTACAAGTTCTGCTGTTTTGGCTGTTCTGCTGTTTTGGCTGTGAGTAATCATAATATACATTAGGCTCATAATAAATAAGTGAATTAAGATAAGCTCAAAGTAATCAAGAGTCATCCCAATGTCATTTAGGTCTAATTCAAGTCCACTGGGTTAAAACTAACTCAAAGAAATCAAGAGTAATAATAATGTCAACTGAGTTCATTATAGATCATTTGGAGGTATAATAACACGAAGTAATCAAACGAGTAACCAAAATGTCAATTAGGCCGAATTAAAGTCCATTTGGTCAATAGTAAGTCAAAGTAATAAAACAAGTAATTTCAATGTCAATTGAGCGAATAATAAATAATTTTATTAAATATTAGCCCAAGAATATCATAACAGTCATTGCAATATCAATGAGGCCGAATCAAGGTCCCCTGCTGCATCAAAAGTAACTCGAAGTAATGAAAAGACTAATATTAATGACTGACTGAGCTCACAATCGATAAATTGGCGCACAAAGTAAACAAGAGTCCCCAAATATCACTTAGGCCGAATTAAAGTCAATTGAATTGAGAGTAACTCAAAGTAATCAAGAGTAATCATAATGTCAATAATCATCACATAAAAATTCAATTTGTTGAATATTAGTTGAAAGTAATGAAGAGTCATTACAATATCGTTTAATTCGAATTTATGGCCAGTGGGTCAAAAGTAACTCGAAGTAATCAAAAGAGGAATAATAATGTCAACTGAGTTTATTATAGATCAATTGGAGCAATAATAGCACGAAGTAATCATAAATTGTAACTGTACTTATATCATCTGAATTGTATCAATTCTGAAATGTATCAGTCGAGTAATAAAAAGATTAAAAAAAACGTCCATTCAGCTAAAATAAATTAGAGTGCGCCATAATAGCTCCAGGTTACAAAAAGAGTAATCAACATATCAATTACGCCTCCTCAAAAGTGGGACTAGTAACTCCAAGTAGTCACAATAATGATCAAATGATCAGTTGTCCCCCAAAATATCTAAATAAACAATTATTCTAAGTTACCAAATGTGTAAGCAGAACACGACCACTGAAGGCAATTAGTGCATATACTATAAATTGTGGATTAAATTCACTGACCCCGGGGATTAAAGTAGGTAACGCAAGGATTAAATTGTGTGGCGCTTGGATTAAATTGGGCGGTACTGGGGGATTAAATTGGGCGTCGTTTGGATTAAGATGAGCGGGAAAACCTGTAGTTCAGATTGTGGCATCTCCGGGTCAAGCGGCAATCCAACATTTGTCTGCGTGCGCACTTTTCCTGGACATTTATTGCTGACTTATTGAAATAAAATACTCGACGCGCTTACTAGCGCCTGTCCATGCACTCTTCCGAGAAAGAAAAAGATTGCTTCAGAAGCAAGAAGTTTCTTCCTTTGGCTTGTATTCTTGACGCAATATCTGTAAAAGTAAATAGAAGTGAGTTCTACATTCTATGCCTTGTTCGTCACATTTTTCTTCTGCTGCACTCTGAAGCATACGAAGTGTCCACGATTCATAAAGTTATCAAGTAAAAAAAAGTCCAATTTCCCCAGCACAGAACATATATGCGACAGGGTGGACGTTCACCGGCTCCAGCGCATTTGTTCTAAATGTAAATCAAAAATAGTTTTTTCTTTCTTTCCTTTCTATTCCGTAACAAGGCGTCAGTAGATTCAGCTCTCGAAGAAAACGTCTAGTTGTCTTTTATTTGCGTATCAACTGTTTTCCAGTATTCGCAACAAGGGGAAAATATCGCGCAGCGCTCCATTCCTATGCTCCGCACGCCAGCGCTAACTCGCCTGCTGCGCGCAGCGCCCTCTATTATTTTCAACGCAACTCTGTGCAGCCCTCCGCTCGCGGCCGCCACACTTCTCCTTCCAGCCACCATAGTGCTGTGCTGCCCTTAATTCATCCCTTAGCCATCACCATCCAATCCGAAGCCAACTGGCCAGCCTGTCGCGCAAGCGCATAGCAGTCGAACCTTTCACAAGAAGGTCGAAAAAGTCGAACCTGGTCGAACTCGAACCTCGACCGGTTCGCGACACCCCCACTAATAAGTCACATACCATTCAGTTCAGCGACGTCTCGTCCAAATCATTTGTTCTTTTTTAGTGATAAATGTAAAAAAAAAAAAAAAGAAAAAGGTAACGTGCAATTATCGCCAAATGTTTCAAAAAACAGTTCGCCCACTCTAGTCTAGATCGAACTAGAGCACTATATAGCTCCTTCGGAGCAGAGTAGCGTAGAGTTCCTGTATATAGCTACGGTAGCAGAGTTGCGCATTCATCCTCGGAGGGTCGCCGTAGCGCCGGCTTTCCTGCACGCCCTGGATGCTTTGCTCCTCACGTGACTAAATTTGGCGAATAGCGGCGCCGCGCGCGCCACCGCGCCTGGAAAGCAGAAAAAGAGAAGAAGGAGGCGAAAGCAGGGGAACATACGCCGGGGCGCGAGCAACGTCGGCGGAGCGACCGTAAAGGTGGCTTTCTTGCACGGCGACGGATGCTTTGCTCCTCACGTGATGGATCTCGGCGAATAGCGGCGTGGCGGCGCGGGGAAAACAAATGCGCAACTCTGCTCCCCCTTCGGGGGAGCATATCGAGGAACTCTAGAGTAGCGCAGAGCCGTATATTAGGAGAGTTTGGACAATAGGCGGAGCAAAGGCCGCCGCCAGCGCCGAATATTGATCCCCCCACGCTTAGAGCGTAAACTAAATTTGTGACACAGCGTCGACCAATCAGGAGACCTCTACTCCATTTCACAAATGTCTGCAGTGAAGACAAAGGCACAGGCGCGTGAGCCTAGCTCAGCGAAACGCTTTTGTTTGTACGAGACCTCGTGCATAGGAGGCACTTTCCAAAGCCACGCGCTCGTGCCCATGCCTTCGTCTGCACTGCTAGAACAGCGTCCTGAGACTGGCTGAAAGAAAGCAGTGCAAAGGGTGGGATGCGCGAGCGTCTTGAGACGCGGAGTTTCGCTCGGCACGGCTCAAATTATACTTCGTTTCACTTTATCTGCGAGCGAAGCCAAAGCTATAGAAGCGCGAGACTAGCGCTTTTTGCATTTCTCCCCAGCTCGCGCGCTCGAGCAAAGCCTGCACGCACGGAGCTTCCGTGCTCGCGCTTCCAGTTTTGCCTTCGCTCGCACATAAGGTGAAACGAAGTATAGTCAGGCTCCCGAAGCAAGCGGCGTTCATTGAAAGCTCGTCGAGGGCGCTCTTCAAAAGTTACGTCACGATGACGCCTGATTGACGCCACGGTGACGTCAATATGCTAATCACCTACTCCGGCGCTGTATATCGACGTTCTTTTTTGAGCTCTACTTATTTTCCTTATAAGTTTGCGAAATCTCTATCTGCCGGTCTGGAAGGAGGCCAAGAACCAGAGCGTTTGCGGCCTGGTCGGCAATTTCAGCAAGCATTACGCCTCCAGACGCTTGACGACATCGCTCAACTTGATGGACAAGGTTCCTTCCCAAGGGGAAGGTAAGCCTAACCAGATAGTATGCGATGCCGACGCAGCACAGAAGATACAAGAAATGGACTGCGGACAAAGTAGCGATGAAACCCTGCAGGGGGGAGCAAGAAAACGAAAGACGAACGCGGACCTGGCCACAAACCTCGCGGAAAACGAGGACAATGGTCAGCTCACAACAGTCTCAGAAAAACACCTTCAACTACGAAGCATCCTTGCGACGCTTCTAGCTGAGGAATCTCAAGAAAATCTCATCACGAAAATCTTGGGCCTCCTTACGGAAATCACCGCGAAAAAGAAAACTTCGAGGAAAAGATCAAAAACTCTCAAAGAAACGGAAACGGCCAAAGACTCTCCCACCTCGAACGCGAAGCCTAGCGCTACGCATACGCAAGAGAGTCGCTCGAAGTCTATATCAGCGCCACTCCAGCAGGAGAATGAAGCAACGCCCCCCGGAGAGCAGCAGCCATTACGGCAGCCGCAACCAAGTGGCAAGGACACAACGAAGGGTGGGCAGGATGAAAACGCCGCGGACAACGACGACAACGGCTTCATCAAAGTTACAAACAAGCGCAAGCGACCCAGAAGGGAACCGCAGCCAGATACACAAAAACCAAACGAACATCTCAAGGAGGTCAGGATTCGCCCAAAATCCAAGACACCCATGGGAGAGTGGAAACTCGAAATACTAGGCTACCTAGAGAAGACACTGGAAATTAAACGTGAGGATGTTACTCTCAAATACTTTCCCAACTCGAATACCATATCCGTACGCACGAACTCAAAGGAGGTCCTCCAGAAGATAATGGAGAACTACACCTACGAGAATGCGAAAGGAGAAAAAATTGAAGTCAGCACGTACCAAGCCTACTGGAAGAAACATATTAAAGGAGTCATTTATGACGCCGATATAACAGGAGAGGCAGAATCTCTTATTGACCTCGTCGATTCAAAACAAGTCCCAGTGGTGGCAGCAAGACGCATGGGCAACACCAAGACGGTAGCGATCACCTTTGAAGGAGAGAAACTGCCTCGATCCATACTATTCAACAGGTACCACGCTCCATTGTACCCGTTCAAGCCCAAAACGATAGTCTGCGCGAATTGCCACCGTACAGGACACAAGCCAGACATTTGTGTTCAAGACCCTGTCTGCGCTAGATGCGGAAGGACGCACCCAAGAGAAGGAATGGACACGGACACGAGCGAAAGCGAATGCCCGGATCCCAAGACCTATTGTCAACTATGCAAAAAGGAAGGCCATCTCGCTACGGACAAGAATTGCGCAACGAGAATAGAGAATAACAGGAAGATGAGAGCATCCATTCAGGCAATGAAAGCGCAAGCTCGATCATCGCAGGTTGGAGCTCGTATCGAAACTGTACCAGACCCGTCGAGTAACCCGACAGCAGCTCCTGCAGCACCAACTGCGACGCCGCAGGAAACGGTTCCTGCCAAAAGCCCAAGCCCAACTTCATTGGCAAGCTCCTACGCCAACGTCTTGTGTAGGAGCCTGGCAGAAGCAGAAAACCAATCAATTCGTTCAGAATTGCAAGCTCTGAAAGGAACTCTACAAGCATTTGTCGTTCAACAAGAACAATGGAGAGTGCAACTCCAGCAGCAGCAGCAGATGCTCCAGCAAATGCAGCAACAACAGCAACAGACACAAAACTTCATTCAAAAGTTCTTCGGAGGGGCTCTCTCCGAACTTCAGGCTACCGCATCCCCGTAGATGATCAAGGTCGTGCAATGGAATTGCCGAGGGCTCCGACTTCGGGTGGCGGAACTCAACGCGCGGTTTCATGCAAGACCACAAGATCGTCCGGACGTACTGCTGATGCAGGAAACTAACACGACCCTGACATGTGTCGGAGGTTACGCAGTGTACTCAACGCCCACTATCACGGAAAAGAAGGGAGGCGCACCCGGAAAATCGTCAATCTTCATAAGCCATGCCTGTCCACATCACCAAATCGATCTCTCTCAGTGGTGCAATGACGAGCAAGAAGTCGTCGCAGTAAGAACAGAGATCGAAAAAAAGACTATCATACTAGTGTCGGCCTATTATAGACCGAACAGGAAAAAGAAACCTTCGGATTTCTGGAACGGCTGGATTGCCCATCTGCACCAGACATATCCAAAAGATCAAAAGTTATACTGCGGGGATTTTAACCTTCAGCACGTAGCGTGGGGCTACAGGAAAAGTTCCAAGACAGGCAAAGAACTTTATGAGGAGATGACGCAGCACGGCATGACGCTAATGAACAAGGAAGGCGTAAAGACGAGAACCGGACTGGGGCCTAAAAGTCAGGATACGTCTCCGGATCTGACGTGCACAAATAACAAATTTTTGAAACAACAAAAGTGGAAATGCGGTCCAGGCGCATGGGGCAGCGATCACCTCCCGATTTTCATAGAGATGTCACTAACTAAAAAAAGAAAGGACGTAAATAACAAGAGAGTCACGCGTACGGTAAACTGGGACGAGTACAGAAAAGCACTTACTTCACTAGGAAAGGACGACACTCCTTTTGAAAAGCGCCTCACAGACGCCCTCAAGATCGCCACCATAATCAAGGAGGTAGACGAGGATATTCCGGTACCCGATCTCTATCTTCTAAAGTTGTGGGCAAAGCGGCTGCAAGCACTTCAAGCGTACAGGAAGGGACCCAAAACGGTGTACGGCCGCAAAAAGGTTACCCGAATAACGATCGAAGCGAGGTATTACGCGAAACGACTAGAGCGCCAACGTTGGCTAGACTACAGCGCCTCTCTCTCGGAGAAGACGTCCATAACTGCGTTATGGGCAACCTGCAGAGCCATGATGGGCAAAAAGAAGAATAAAAAAGCTCTCAAGGCCATGGCGCTTAGAGCGAACAATACAGAAGAAGAAATGGCGAAAGAAGCCGGAAATCTTTTTTTCCCACAGCATAGCCACTGTCAAGACACGGAATGCTACGAACGTGAAATGCTGGCCCCTGACGACAAAATGGATTCACCCTTCACTAAAGGCGAATTCCAAACAGCCCTCACAAGCGGCAAACAGCGGACAGCACCCGGTCACGACAAAGTTACAGTACAAATGCTCAGGAACCTGCCGGAGGAAACGAAGGAGGCCCTCCTTGAGAAAATCAACGAAGTGTGGGAACGTGGGGAGATCCCCACCGAATGGAAACATTCAATAGTTATACCAATCCCGAAACCGGGTAAAGATCACACAGTCCTCGCCAACTACAGGCCCATCTCGTTAACGCCATGTGTTTGTAAACTCATGGAACGTATGGTCCTCGACAGGCTCAACTGGTACCTGGAAACGAACACCAAAGCCTTCCACTCTGCCCAAACCGGCTTTCGAGCCAACATGGGTACACAGGAAAGCTTGTTCCTTATTTCAAGAGACATGTCCAAGACAGACAAGCCACTAGGCACAGATACAAAGACCATTGTAGCAATCGATGTTCGAAAGGCATTCGATTCCGTGCCCCATGCTTCAGTCATCAGAGAGGCGATAAAGTTGGGAGTACACGGCCGGGCACTCAACTTTATTAAATCGTTTCTCGAAAACCGAACATACTCCATTCGCTACGGTGAATTCACCAGCGCACCGGTGAGAAACGGAGTCGGAGTCACCCCTTCTCTTTAACATAGCTATGGCCAATTTACCGAAGCTTCTTCACAGGATCCCCAACCTGAAGTTCACAGTGTACGCAGATGACGTGACGATCTGGACTACCCACGGAGACCTAATGACGCAGCAATCCACCTTACAGAGCGGACTCGATGCTGTCGATTCCCATCTCAACAAGGTTGGTCTTAGAGCGTCCTCAGAAAAGACCACGTATATGGTGGTGGCCTCAAGAAAACAAAGAATAGCGGACGTCAAGAATAGGATCGTTCTGTCGCTAGATGGGAAACGTATCCAACCCTCAGACACCATCAAAATCCTCGGAGTCACATTTGAGCACACCGGCGGCGCAGAGGAATGGATCAATGCAGCACAGAAACAGTGCCACGCGGCGCTGGGAATCATCAGACGAATATGTTCAATACAAGGCGGAGCATCGGAAGAAGTAGCGCGACGAATGGTCAAGGCACTATTCGTTTCAAAGGTGTGTTACGGCGCACAACACTTCAAACTGACAAAACGCCAGTGGTCCAAGCTAGAGACTTTAAACAATCATGCCATGAGGGTGATCACGGGTCTGCCCCGATTCACTCCCCTGAACAAGTTACGACAATACGCCCAACTTAACTCCATGCGGGAAACGGTGGAGACAAGAGAGAAGGCACACATGGAGCGGCTGAAACACACAGCTGCCGGGAGAGGCATACTAGGACAAACAAACATGGCATACATGGCGTACACCTTGCCTTCACTTCCAAGAGAGAATCCGCCGTGGATATCACATCTCGACATCACGGACGGAAGACCAACAACGCAAGCGAACGCGAACCCGCAGAACCAGGCAAGAAGAGAAAGGCTAGCAAAGGCCCATCGTAAGATGGTCCAATGCTGGGAAGACCCCTCAAAGATCCTGGCAATATATACGGACGCGGCGCATGATGCCGGTGCTAATGTGACATGTGCTGCAGTAGTCATACCCAGACTCTGCAAGACGCAATCCAAACTCCTTCCCAAGGGGACAAGTGTCAAGGGTGGGGAACTTTCCGCAATTTCCCTAGCACTCGAAACTATCAGGGACCTACGGAAATCAGAAGTAGCAACGCCGCAAGACATCCGCATCTTCGCGGATTCAGCCGAAGCTATTTCGGAATGCGGAAAAAGATCCAGCGCCAGTAGAAAGGTGAAGCTGATCAAGAAATTGATCGGTGAACTTCGACATCTGGGCACCAATACAAAAATATCCTGGGTTCCCGCACACATGGGAATCGAGGGCAACGAGAATGCTCACGCACTGGCTCGCGCGTCTCTTCTGTCTCTCCTCCGCGAGTCCAGACGTGAGATTCCACACTTAACAAACCATGACTACGCACGGCCTCCGATAGAGGTAGATCGTGCCAGAGAAATGGAGACTGATTATGACCCGGAAGAAGAGCGGCAACTTGTCAAGCTCGAGTGTACGGAGAAACTCAGAGAGCTCCTCCCAGAAGCACCGGGAACAATTCCTCGAGGTTTCGGCCGAAGAGAAAGAATTATCCTAACGAGAATACAAACGAACACAACATGTACGCCAGCGCGAATAGCCTCATGGTCGCGATCACCATCCTCTTTAAACCAAGGCCGATGCAATTTCTGCAACGACAACACGAAGAGGGCCGACCAAACACACCTCATCTGGGACTGTCCCGGACTAGAGGCATGCAGAAGAAAACACAAACCGACGGAAATCATCGCACTAGAGGGGTGGACTCACCCACCAGGTCCCTGTGACAAATCAAGAAAAACGACACTAAAGTCGCTGCTTAAGTTCATCTTTGAGGCGGGCATCGACGTCTACTGCTAATTTTTTTTTGTTTAAAAGTACCCCCTTCCCCACGACCTCTTAAGTGTTTCATCCCTTCCCTTCTCGCCCAATGTACCAGCGTCCAAGCCAAGAGCTACTCGACGCACTCCCCTATTCCCTTTACCCTGTACTATGGTCAATAAAGCGCTTACAACACACACCTACTCCGGCTTTTCGCGCTTCCACCGCCGTGTTTACAACTGGCGCTCTTACCACGCTCAAGCGCTGGGTTCGTGTTTTTACCGCTGCAAATCTAGCTCTAATATCGCTCGGCGGCTTGGAGCTCGGCCGGCTCGGCTGCGTTGGTTATCAACGGTCGTCGGCGCGCCTGGCGCCGGGCGCGCGTGAACGCCTGCGCGTTTGTTGTCAAGTGCTCCGAGTCCGATTTCTCCCGTTCTGCGGAAGGTGGCTTGCTTGGATCGGCGTACATAGAGCATAAACTTGAGCTTGAACACTCGCGTGTTCTTCAAAGGGGATGCCTTGGCGTTACTGTGCTGCGAAGTGGCGTTCTTTCTATTCCTGAAGGATTTCCAAAGCGAGAGGTAGGTTTGGTTTCGGTTCTATTTGCTCCATCTCTATCCGGGGAGGGAACTTGCGCGCTTTGCTCTTTCAGCGGCGCAAGAAGTGAGTAATACCCCGGTCAGACGGCGTTCTAAAGATCCTTTTCATTAAGCTACTTTATAAAATCGGCGAACCAGCGCACGCCGTAGAGCACGTGCGCACTCCACATCGCCAGACACGTACAGCGGAACGCTGTCCGTGTCTGGCGGTGCCAAAAACAGCAGTTTTTGCCACTGCTTAGTGCACAAGACGATGAAGGCATGTTTGGTGCAGTCGCTGTTCCAAAAGGCACTTGTCTGGAATATGTGGAAAAGTGCTTTATGATAGGTATTCCAGCTCTTATCTACAAAGATGGTGTGTTGAAGAATTTTTTGCTTCCATGGCAGAGAACTCTGTAGACCCTCTCTGTTCAGCAGGCTGTAAGGAGAGGTTTCTCCGAATGTTCTGCCACCAACGACTCCTTTGGCATTTACGCCTGCTGAACAGAGAATTTCAGAAACCTGTGCTGAAGAGAACAGCAGCTGCCAGGAAAGCACTAACGTGAGGTGCATGCATGATGCACATAATAAATAGAAAAGCTCGTTTTTTGCAGGTATTTAGAGGATCGTATTTCGTGCTGAAAGGGTTTTGCAAATATATTTGGATCTCTCGTGTTTTGTGTTGTCCACTATATCTTCCTGTATTTTGTTGTGTCTACATATGATGTGAATTACTGTTCTAGATTTCTGGTACAAATGTGTGAAAATAATAAATCATGAATGAGATGTACATGCGTTCGTCCTTGTTTCCGCCTCATGGCAGAAGCAGCTAATTGAAGTTGCAATTGCTGTGATAAGCAACCAATGCTCCAGTGCATGTTGGAGCGGGAAGAGAAACGAGAAAAGAAGGAAGAGGATAAAAGGGGGGGGGGGGGGGGGGGGGGGGGGGGCGGCCGCCGGCGGAGCCGCGCGCGCCGTGCAGGACAACTTGCGCCATCTATGGGCACGTGTATCGCCTGAAGATAGCGTACGGACTCCCTTACCACCCTTCAGCCTCCTCCGCATGGGCGCTGCCATCTTGGAATCACGTGACGCGGCAGCCATTAGGTTGCTTCAACTTGCCTCTCCGCTCTCCCCTCCGCGCCTTGGCGGATGCGTTGTATTCGTGTTTTTCGTCGCGTTTCACTACGCTTTCTTGCCTTACTTCGAACACTGTAGTCTGATACGTCTACTCGACGACTAAGACATCACGAGGGTTCAAAGATCATTATGACAACTGAGGTTTGTTTACTGATAGTGGCGGAACATTCCCAGTAAGAAGTGCGTATATTTATATCGCGCATTTAGGATCGGAAGGCGTCAAGAATAGTCAGCGCAACGAGACTATCTGTATTTCCTAAAAGTATCGTTCTTTGTATTCGTAATATATCGAAAACAGTTTTCTTATTATTATGTGAGGAAACTCGCGGAAGAGATAGACAACGAACGTTGAACTTGTATTTTATCGGAGGCTAGACGTAATGGTACGTCAACATCAGGCGATTCGTTTGTTCATAATATCACACCTACATCTGAATGAGGTTCTCAATCTTTTTTTGCGACGTAAACATTCGGTTGGTCGGTTTACTTATGAAGTTTAAGAAATTGTATGCCGTGCTCACTTTCGGCTGTCATTTAAGCGATTTATTGATGATCTTTAGATAACCAGTGCCATCCACTGAATTTATTTTAACACAAAGGTTGGGACTTCCCGCGTAAGAAACTGCCACAGACACTTAACAGTAGCGAGTTTTAGAATAGCGTGCACAAAGAAATAACGTCGTTTCTAATTGCAAATCCAAAGCGGTTTGGGTTCGGCGCATGCGCAATAATGACGACCTTTTTTTTTGCGTACGCTGTTTTAATTTTTGTTAGTATCTGAAATACGCAATATTTGACGCAAAAAAAAAAAAAAAGAGCCGTCTGCATAGCAATCACTTGAGTCCAGGATTGTCGATGTCGAATAGAGGTTTACTTTTGTTGGCTGGCGACGCCGAAATTTACAAAGCTAATCTGTTCAAACAAATAAATATTTGTTCACACAGGTCCATGAAGTGGTGCCTTGTGCTAGAATTCAGCCAAACTTTCCGAGGTATTTCTCCTCCTGCGCCCTTTAAATTTGTCTGGCCAATTTTACGGAAGACGAATGCCAGATTTAATTTGACAGGTCTGTCACTTATATCATACCATGAGTAAGCAAATGTTCATATAAAAATAATTTATTTCCTAGAGCCAATATCGCGAAATGCTGCTTATGAGTACTTTAGCAGGGTTGACAATTTAAGAAACTTCCTACTCGGCCTGTCAAAACATGCTCGAGCACTGAATTAAAAAAAAAAAAAAAAACGAGGCCGAGACGATACTACTTGTTTATATCAATTATCGGCGTCATTACACGATACGTTTTTAGCCTGCGAAGTTCACTAAAGGTTGGTTGCCAACGAAAACCAAACAGTGAATAGTAAACTCGCGAGTTCATCTGTTCCGGCCGATTCAGCACATTGCTAATCAAGCTGTCGATATGCTTCTTGACAGTAACGTGATAGCCTGTTCATTAGTTGTTTTTTTTTTGGGGGAAACTGGTGTTAGCGTGTACGGCCGTAGACGATGGTAATCTTCCCTGTACATCAGTCAGGCGTTTCGCAACCGACCGTAGTCAGATACATCAAAGGAGTTGGTAAAACAAAGCCTGCAATTTAGGCTCAAATACACCTCGGAGTCCTCAAAGTGGCTCAATACCACTGTTTCATTGGTTGTGTGCTACAGGAAAAATAATCGCATCACAAAATTAAGCAAAAACAACGTAAAACATCAACATAGCCGCGTTCACGTTGAAACCGAAACCAACCAAATTGAAGCAACCCAATGGCGCCGAGTGCGTCAACGCCCTCTATTCGCCGGTGAGGCAACTACTAAAATGAAAAGGTCTATAACTTTCGTTCTCCTCTTCGTTGGTTCTTTTTCTTTTCTCCTCGCGCCTTCGCTCGTTTAGCTGTTGGGGAGCGCGTTACAATAGCCAAAGCTACGGCTGCGCAAGCCTGGTATAGTCGTGTCACAAATTTAGAGCACACGACCACCGGTAGGGGCTGTTTCGCGGCCTGTGGTTGGCCCCGAGATGCTCGCCTATTCAAACCAATGTATGGCCAAACTCTCTCAATAAACGGCTCTGGAGTAGCGCAGAGCCGTATATGTAGAGTGTTTGGCCATTCGTTGGGAAGTATAGGAGACAAATGAGGAGGCGCCATTGGCCGAAAGCGGGCTGGGCGTGTTTCAGGGCGTCTTCAGAAATTCGAATGAGACCAACCAGAAGCCGGAAATAATACCCTGGCGGTGGTCGCGAGAAACAAACCTGATAACTGCATTGGAGTCACTCTCGATGACTGAAAATATGGTACACGTGATGTTTTAATCACGTTCATCCAAAATGATGCCGTCCGAGCGGTCACACTCTGTCCGAGCAAAACAGAGTTGAGCGGCGCATTGGTTTTTTACATCTTTCTGCATGATCATGATCAAAACAACACGTGCATCCTATTTTCAACCACAAAGAGTTACTACGCTTCACTCTTACGCGCTTATTAAAACCATTTACGAACATAGGCCTTTGATCAGAACTGTTTCTCGCTACCACCGCTAGGGGATTCTTTTCGGCTTCTGGTTGGTCAAGAGAGCATGCCAAGCCCTCTTTCCGAGTCTGCCGCACGCCCTGGCTCTGCCCGCGCCTCCCATTGACCAAACTCTCTACATATACGGCTAGAGTAGCGCAGAGCCGTATATTAGGAGAGTTTGGACAATAGGCGGAGCAAAGGCCGCCGCCAGCGCCGAATATTCCCCCCACGCTTAGAGCGTAAACTAAATTTGTGACAAAGCGTCGACCAATCAGGAGACCTCTACTCCATCTCACAAATGTCGACAGTGAAGACAAAGGCACAGGCGCGTGAGCCTAGCTCAGCGAAACGCTATTGTTTGTACGAGACCTCGTGCATAGGAGGCACTTTCCAAAGCCACGCGCTCGTGCCCATGCCTTTGTCTGCACTGCTAGAACAGCGTCCTGAGACTGGCTGAAAGAAAGCAGTGCAAAGGGTGGGGTGCGCGAGCGTCTTGAGACGCGGAGTTCCGCTCGGCACGGCTCAAATTATACTTCGTTTCACTTCACCTGCGAGCGAAGCCAAAGCTAGAAGCGCGAGACCAGCGCTTTTTGCATTTCTCCCCAGCTCGCGCGCTCGAGCAAAGCCTGAACGCACGGAGCTTCCGTGCTCGCGCTTCCAGTTTTGCCTTCGCTCGCACATAAGGTGAAACGAAGTATAGTCGTGGCACAGATTTAGAGCACGCGACCACCGCTGGGGGCTGTTTCGCGGCCTGTGGTTGGCCCGAGATGCTCGCCTATTCAAACCAATGTATGGCCAAACTCTCTCAATAAACGGCTCTGGAGTAGCGCAGAGCCGTATATTAGGAGAGTTTGGACAATAGGCGGAGCAAAGGCCGCCACCAGCGCCGAATATTCCCCCCACGCTTAGAGCGTAAACTAAATTTGTGACACAGCGTCGACCAATCAGGAGACCTCTACTCCATCTCACAAATGTCGACAGTGAAGCCAAAGGCACAGGCGCGTGAGCCTAGCTCAGCGAAACGCTATTGTTTGTACGAGACCTCGTGCATAGGAGGCACTTTCCAAAGCCACGCGCTCGTGCCCATGCCTTTGTCTGCACTGCTAGAACAGCGTCCTGAGACTGGCTGAAAGAAAGCAGAGCAAAGGGTGGGGTGCGCGAGCGTCTTGAGACGCGGAGTTCCACTCGGCACGGCTCAAATAATACTTCGTTTCACTTTACCTGCGAGCGAAGCCAAAGCTAGAAGCGCGAGACCAGCGCTTTTTGCATTTCTCCCCAGCTCGCGCGCTCGAGCAAAGCCTGAACGCACGGAGCTTCCGTGCTCGCGCTTCCAGTTTTGCCTTCGCTCGCACA
>JABSTQ010001323.1:0-33279 GCA_013358835.2 Ixodes persulcatus | reverse complement strand
CCCGTGACAGATTTTAAATGGGTTATAGCACGATTGTCCCCGCGTGCAGAATCCCTGTCGGAAAAGCCCCGTCCTCACTGGCCCCGTCCACCCCTTCGGGCTACAACCAGCATTGTTAATCTGTTGATGATTTACAAAGGGTCTTTCAAATGAAAGGAACAACGAAATAAGTTTAACTCGAACACCTAAAAACTTAGAATGTCGTACAAGTGGCCAAGTGCATAAATTTACATCCCGGGGATGCACTCCGCGGTCATGGAGGTATACTCAGATGCAGAGTTATAGACTTTATCTACCTAGATAGATACAAAAAATTTTTTTAGGACGACCTCAGAAGAATTTCGCTCCGAAAGAACCATCGTTAAAAAAATTGGACGTAAAATTTAAACGTCTAAAAATAATTGATATAGGAAGCCTATAGATGTCGCGCTTACTACAACGGAGGTTTGTCAAGTATAGGCTGTTTCTGAAATATTTGCGACGGGTACTTCCGGGTCTCGAGACGTTTCGCGATGCCTGCTGCAGACGACGAACGCATACGGAACGACTGAGGTATACGCCGTCTGCAACACTCTGAATCGTTTACATAATGATCGATTTTGATCTTGCATTTTTGGAAACATGACAGATCTGAAGACTCATCATGTTTATTAAAAAGTTGAGCAGTCCTGTGTTAATGCAGAGAACCGTCACAGCGATAGCTGCCACGGTGAAGTCGTTGGGCATCGCGATAGCGTTCACGTACCGTGCGGTGCGTGAACAAAAGCGTTCGAAACAAAATAGACATTTGACCATTTTGTCCCGAACGCTTTTGTTTCTTTCTTGTTCCGGGGAGCGTGAACGCGCGTCTCCCGGCACGGGCTCTTGGCATTGACAGTGCTACGACAGCATTTGTTTTATCGGCAATTGTTCTCTATTTCTCCAGAGAGCGAGTGCAGTGGGCATCGGGTGCTACAAATCCCGAACGATTTTGTTTCTTTTTTGTTCCGGAGCGTGTGAAAGCGCGTCTATAACCAAGAGCTCTTAGCACTGATAGTGCTACACCGGCACTTCGTTATCGGTTATTGTTTTAAGAGAGAGTGCGTGCAGTGGGCTTTCGGGTACTACAAAAACCCAGAGCATAGAGCGGGTTATTTACGCTTGGACGAAGTTAAAAAAATCAAAAACGGTACTGTTAGGTGAAGATGGAACAACCACAAGCGATATAACAAAGTTACGAAGATTCTATAAAGAAATTGCGGGCACATTAGATTTCCTAAGATGAAGATTCGATCATGCCTTTTTGGTCTAGAGGTACACTAAGAAGCTAGTTACTCAGTTGCTGACTTCATTGTTCCCAGATCCAGTGTTTCGCGTGTACCATTACGCCCCTCCTCAAAAACTGCATGACTGATGTGTCATAACGAGTTAAGACAATGTCGGTACTACCGAAGTGTAAAATATTTTAGAGAATCATTTTCGTACAACACCCGCTAGAGAGTAGCTCGACCCTCGCGGCATTATGACGAATGGAAACACTAATTCGACCGATCTCACCAAGCGTTCGGCGCATGCGTGAAGCCGCCATAACTTTAATTCACAAGAGGCAAGCGGCAGTACCCGATACGGCTGGTACCGTCCCGTACTCTGCAAGCGCAGAGTTCCAGCAAGGTTCGGGCACGCGCGAAAAGAATAAATTTCCCGCGATGCATTGCGCCAGTGGTGGCGTTGTCAAACTGGCTGGTAAGATCGGTCTGTTGTGGACTTGGCCAGGCAACCGAAACGTTCACCCATGGATTCGTTCTTTCTGTTGACGTTGTGTTCTTTTGGAATGCTTTCGAGATAACACTCAAGAAAGATTTGGAAGTGGAAGGGGCAAACTTTCCCAACTTTCATTTGGCTGACCACCTCGACACCATTCAAGACATTGTAGTTGTCTTAGATCCTTACTGTCTGTGGAAAACGCGCAAAGTAGACACAGAAGCAGGTGCCGCTAAGCCATCCTCGGTTAATTTGATAAAGTATTGCAATTCAGGTAAGTCAAGACATATTGGCCCCCTGTGACGAAAGTGGCGAATGAAAATTTATAGTAAAAAGCCTTAGTCGTTCGTCTGATGTTATATAGGCTATGATGCTATGCGTTGAACCTCTTTGTAAAGTTTTCTTCTTTTTTTTTTTAGATGAGGGCTAATTTTTGTGAATTCTGTTAAATTTTCCGTGTATTCAACTTCGATCGTTACATCATTGACCATAATTTCTTGCTTGTATGTAATTAGGGTTCGGAGTTTTAGATTTAAACCGATAAAAACCGATAAAAGAACGCCGAATCAATTTTCGTAAATTAGGTTTTAACCGAAAAAGGTCGGGTTGGACGTTCGGCATTTCCGATTTCAACCGATAAAAACCGATAAAACTTCGTCGAATCCATTTTCTAAAATTCAGTTTTAACAGGAAAAGGTCACTTTTGACCTTCCAGTCGTACCGCAGAGCCGTGGCGAAAAAGTGGAACGTCAGTGTCTATCGAAACGTGTCCATATGCATGGGATACAAGGATGCCATCACGACGTTTTGGTTTAATGTGCGCATCATCGATCGGAACCTGAAGTCCGAAATGCCCCATGACTTAGCCATGTACGAGCGTGTTTTCAAACTCGTAAGGAAGACTACCTTGATGCAAGCTCCGCATCTTGTGTTGTGCTTCAAAACAACGCATCGTGCCTCTTTTGACGGCCACATTTGGTTGATTGGCCCATTTTGATTCAGGCAGCGCTTCATCTCCTCAGCCTGCCAGTGTCCAGTGTTAGTGTTGAGAGGGCATTCTCGAAGCTCAGGGTCATATTAACAGGAAAGAAAGAGTGCGGATCACCGATAAGAACCTAGGAAAATACATTGTGTACTATAATACGATCAGTAATCCTGATGTACAAAAGGTCAAGTTCTATGTTTTTTGGGCATAGGCTTCGTATCTGACTGTTTGTACTTCTGTTTTTTTTTTGTTTCTTTAAACAGTTGCACACATTTGCCAAATAAAGTGTCCATTTTCTTTTTCAATGTATCTGTGCCGTTATTATTTGAGTGATCACAAATATCAGAGCTACAAGGATCATCTGATCCGGTGTCCTTTGGTGTTTATTTTATATTCACCGACAAAAGCCGATAAACTTTTGTTGGCATAAATATACGCCGAAAAAAACGGAAAAGTGAATTTTAAAATAAACACCGAAAAAAGTACGCCGAATTTTGAAAAAATAGAAACCGAAAACGCAGAACCCTATATATAATGTAACACAAATGATTCTCGTGTGAAACAAAAGCTGTAAAGAATGTTTTGGAAAAAAAAATAAAAAAAAAGCTCTGGCATAGATATGTTTCCGCTTCGCACGCAGCGGAACCAGGTTTGATTCCCGTGGGTGACAGCGGCCGATCTTTTTTAAGGATTTTGCAACACCGACGACGGACACCCTACATTCTCCAGTGGTGGGAAGAGCCCATAACAGTTATCGCTTTAGAACGAATTGTATTTGTGTGCAATAAGGGATACTGTCTGACGAAAGTCATCATACGTATGGAGATCTGCTAAAAATACAAAGAGAGAAGCGTCTGTTTTGTACATGATATCAAAACAGCGTCAGACCTGCATTTTGATATTGCAGGAGCACTATATGATGGGTTCGAGACTACAGACTTTCTTTTCAGGCTCGCAAAACGGGTGTGTGTGTTTCGTAACTGCTTGTGAACATCATATGGTGAATTCGGGTGGTCGCCTCTCTCTCTGACCTTGATTCCGCAGAACGCCCCCTCCTCGCCGCCAGAGCTACTCGGATCCTTTTCAGCCGATCACAACTCGCTCTGACATTCTCAGACCAGTCACGGAAGTAAATCTTCTTGACATTGGTAATGCATTAAAAAAATTTTACAGCGTACGGTGGACGATTGAGCAAAATTACGCTCGCAACGTGATGAAATAACGGTTGTGACATGAACTGTTTTACGCATCGGCATGTAATAAAAAAAAAAATCAGCAGTATGCGAATTGAGTTTTGCAGAACGGAACGGAAGCCAATGCTTGGAAAGAGTTGTCAACTCATCGCTTTTGTCGACAGTGAACGCGCTGCGATAGCGGTCATGCGTACGGCAGAGCAGGCAAATATAAAATGGTTAATAAACCGCATTTTTCTCACAGCGAAATATTGTGCAATCAGGATATAGCACATAACGCCATGTGACACAAATCACAGTGCATTATATTCGACTCTCGATTTATTTTACAATACAAACCTTTGAACGCACTTTTACCAAACCTGAAAATTTCTTGAAGCGACCACAAAATCCGGTAACACAGCGGCGAGCTCTGCGAGCTATTTCTTCGTTGGTTAGGCTTAGCGGATTCACCGCCGTGAGATGAACGATCTCGTGAAAGCACTGGGAATATTTCACACGTCGACTTTTCCTGTTACGGTCGCAAAGGAATGTCGTCCCGCTCGTTGTAATCCTCGCACCGTCGAATGCACAAGCACCAGCAAGCACTTTGTAGAACCACATATCAATCGTCGTCATTCCGTACCCCTGCACACCACCACAGACCACTGCCGGCCATCGTCAACAAAAACACGCGACCCCCGTTCAAGTACCACGTGACGGCTGCGCCGCTCCGCACTCCGACGGCTACAGACGGGGTGCTAGAGAGCGCTCTGAGAGGGAGAGGCGCCGTCTGAATGAACCAGCCGTTCAGGCCACAGCACTCTCTTTCAACCTCCCGATCTCGCGCGCTCTGGAAAGAGCGCTCGAGAGCGCGCAGAAAGAACCACGCGAATTCGCCGTTTCTTCCTCCCTGATGATGGTTGTCTCCCGGTCCCAGCCGTCTCCCTCGGGTTTCGATCGGGACCGGGTGACTGCGGAACGCTGTGCTCTGCTGTGGGGGTCTGCTGTCCTCGGCAGTCAGAAACACTCGGAGACGTGATGAACGTTTCGATGAATATATTTGAACTGCTGAGCGAACATGATACAAGGGCTGTCACGCTGCAGCTGCCGCTCGCGGCTGCCCGACGCCAACAATTGCGCCTCGGCGCCAAGTCCCTTGCCGCGCACGGCAAGTTCTTTGTCCCGCAAGACAAAAGACAGTTTTAGTAGACCGTATGCTAAATCTTTGCGTACGCAAAAAAAACTGCGGGTCGGGAGTGCGCATGCGCAGAACGCACTAGAAGGGCTAGTGTATTGCGTACACACGCAACGCTGGAGATTTTGCGTTGTGGGCTTTGCGGGAAGCTCTCGAGAGATCTCGTGCTCAGCGAGAGCACCACTTTCAAGATGGCGGTTACCTCGACTGGTGCAGCAAGGACGACGTGAAATTCGCGAAGTTCAGTTTTACGTGAAATCACGTTGTGTTGAATTCTTCAATTCTTTCCGGGTATAGTACGAAGTGCATAGTGAATATGATCACTGCTCAAAACGTGCATGAACGCTGCGATCTGCTCAACGCTAAGCCTCTTCGCGCAGTTCGTCGCCGACGGACGAAAGACTCTTCCAGAAATCGCCGAAGTTGTCACTATGCACTGGACATCATTAGGTCATGGATTTTTTCACGCGATAGCATTGATAAAAGGTGCCGTTTCCACGGGACGATTGACAGAGGCTGTGTGATCGAATTTGGCTACGCACTCGTACTCGTGGTCTCTGTACCCCGCAGAAAGGCGCGCTTCACCAGGCAGCTGCGGCTTGGTTTAACTCGAAATGAAATGATTGGAAACGTTTTTATTGTCAATATTTATTTTGAGGAGCATGGTGGCGCTATAAGCACGCGGAATTCCACGGCTCTGGCGAATTTAACCAAGATCATGCGAGGTATTCACTCGGAAACGTAACGCATGTCTAAAATCTGTTCGAGCAGGTCGTTTTTTGCGTACACTATACCCTTGCGTATTGCGTACGTAAGAGCCCGCAACGCTATACTAAAACTGTTTAAAGATACGCGGGGTCCTCGAGACCGCGAGAGAAAGACGCCTCGCTCCGCGCACGGGATCGTCCAAACTCAACTTCCTTCCCAAAACGGCGCGCCGACACTCCGAAGGGAACCGTGCCTCCCTCTTTGCCCGGTGCCGCCCACAAGGTCCTGGCGATGTCATCTACTCAATTATCCCGGCGGCACGCTCCTTCGGAAATCGTTACAATCAGACTGAGAAACAATCCTGCGGATTCTTCAGGTTTTAGTAAGACCCCTGATAGCGAAAGAGCTGGATGAAAATATCAGCTAAGTTATACATAGGGTGTTTGAAATTCCGAGGTTCGAACTAAAATGGGCTGTAAAAATTGGCGCCTACACGTAGCAAACTAAACCTGTCGTCAAAGATGTATTTCATAGGCGGGTTTTACCTTGTAAAATTACGAGGCGTAGCTCCCTTTCTGTAAAACAAAAAAGGGGGCCAAAAATTGCCAGGGTCAAAAGCGGACGGCGACGCATACGACCGAGTCGAGTGGCGGGGCGCTCAATTTGTTGCCACATCGGGACCCCTTTCGATACGTGGGCGAGATAGGAAGTTAAGTATACCATTTGAAGACTCATTTCAGACACCGTAAATGCTATTAAGGTTCGGTTTTGCATTGCTCCCCTCTGCGGCCATTTTTTTAAACTATCCTTAAAGGGACAATGAAGGCAATTTCGGATATTTTTTTTTGACGACTGAACTGGGTTCCAGGCACGTCTCAATGCCACGTTGCCCAAATTTCAGCCGAAACAGGCGCTTGTGTGCCGCGCAAATCAATTAAACAGTCGCGGTGATAATCGTACAGGGATCGACTGGGGCGACGCCCCGAGAGTTGCGGGAAAAGCCAGGAGAAGCGGCACTCACGTGACCGACGCGGGGCCAAGAAGCGCGACGTTACAAGAGACGCGTCAGCGATTGGTCGAAACGAGAGACGTGCCCTCGGTGACGTTTTGGTTCGAAGTTTTTAGGAATACTGTTCTAATTTCCGCTTAAATAATCATGAAAAGTATAAATCGGACCGGAGATGATTACTAAACCGCAAATAAAACAGCATACTTATTTTTTTTTGTTTGCTAAGCTGGACGCGAAACGGGCAACGAGCAAATATGGGCAAACAAAATAAATAAAAAAGAACACAGCGCGGAGCACGCTGGAGCCATCGATGTCGTGTTTACTTTGCGAACATGGTACTCGAAGCATTCTGAAAAGTGGTAGTCACGCCAAATTTGTGCGCCGTAGATGGCTGTTCAAACGGTCGACTGAAGACCAGTAATCATTCTTGTTCTTTGACGACGAAGTGAGTGGACGTCCGACTCTGGTGAAAGCAAAAATGGTGCTGTTTATTTTCTCCTTCTTGGGGAGCGTCCGCCGCGGAGATAGAGGTTCCCGGGTAGCCGCCGCTTCCCCCTCGGCATCTCCCCCGCGTCCCTGTCGGACAGGGACAGGGCCTGTCTAGTGTCACTAAATAAACTAAATAAAATCTAGGCCTGTCCTTCGGCAACACGCCGCTCTCGTCTCGCCCGCGCGAATGTTGCTCACTGCTTTCCTGCTCGGAGCCAGCGGGCCGCTCGTTGCCGGCTGGGCGGTCACCGTCGGGTGATGGCGAAGAACGCCACACACATACTCCCGTTCCGTTGGTGTTAGGTCACTGACAGAAGCCAGAACCGAACTCGCTCGCGAGAGCGGCATTGTCGTCCATGTTGACAGATCCGACGAAACGATCGCGCCACCGCGGTGCTTTAACCCACCGCGGTAACCAGTCTCGATCTCCTAAATGCTACCGATACCGACTATTCACACTTGACGTCAGTCCCTACGTCACCTCCGTTTTCGGAGGCCCAGAAATGAGAATGGAGAAGAGTTCAGTTTCAGTTTCTTCAGTTCTTTTGTAGGCACAGAAATACGCGTCACAAATGTCTTCAAAAGATTGGGCAGCGTGCTAGGTTCCCAAGAAGCCTAAAAACACCATTTAAAAAAAAATTAATTTAAGGTGCAACCCCATGTGCATGACGTTTTGGTGCTTTTTGACGGCTTATAACTTTCTTTCTATCCATCTTACAATTATAAAGTTAGTATCAAATTAAAGAGATGTTTTTCAACAATTGTTTAATGTCTCGATATCCCGATTATTTTTAATTGTTAGTTAATTATTCAGCTTTTAATAGACCATAGTCTCTAATATTGAAAAAAATATTTCTCGAGTTATAACGTCCCATCGTCCACGATATTTTACGTGAGCGTTCGGTTGGATGTAATAAATGAAAAAAGTAAGCAACGAACTGTACAGATAATGTATATTTTAAAATAAAAAATAAAGTTTAAAATGATATTTGTTTATGGCGCTATAAAAACGGAATCACGTCAACTAATCAAAATAACGAGACATTAAATTATCAAGCATCCTTCGATATTACATTTTCCAGAACTTCCATATCGATATATTACACGTTAAGAATGCTATAAGACCTCAAACTTTTCCCATTCAGTTACAGCGAATTGTAGTTTCTTAATATAAAGTACAGATGGCGACACGTGTTTAGGAACAGCTTGATGTGCATTTTCCGTCGTGTGCCGCTTGGAACGCCACGTGAAAGACAGAAAAAGCGCCATATGTCAGGGTTTCAGATGCCTGGATGCCCGCAGTGGGCGAGCCAGAGATGTCAGAACAACAAGCGCGAGGCTGCGGGTGCACCACAGCTACTTTTGCGCGCGTTCTACTGTGTGTCGGTACACATGCCCGACGCGATCCAAATGAAATGGGCGCCATGAAATTCATTCTGCCATTTCAGATGCCGCCACGTATGCGAAAACATTTTAATGTTTTTTATCACTTGCATAAATCATTTTCGATATCAAACTATGCTTGTCGGAATTGTTCGACTGAATTTTGTTTCAAAAACCACCTCGGTGGCTCTTAAGTGACAGTTCTTTTCAGCCAACGCGCTGGCCCATGAAACTATATTTATCGGGTTTAAATATCGGCCGAGGTGCCCGCAATCCGACGGAGGCCAATTTGAGATTTCGGTTGCACGTCAAAAGCTATGCAGTTAGTCAAAATAAACCCGCATTTTTTTTTTTATTGGGGCGTGTTAAGTGATTTTTGTTGATTTGGCTTGTGAAACCCTAAGATATGAATATTTGCTTTGCTTTACCTTAGTTCGGAACGCAGCCAACGCTACGGGCTGATGAAGCCACTGAAGCAGCGCCAAGAGAGCGGGGTCATGCAGTTCGTTCGCTTTCTGTGCCTATGCGGTCGGGATAAACTAGAGCCACTAAATAAGCTAGGCTTCATACACATCTTGGTGCTTAAAATGATGGCTGTCAGTTATCTGAAGCTTTATCTGAAATCACAAGAAACGCTTTTTCGTTCTCCACAAATGTTTAAACAGTACGTGACAAAGCAAAGCAATATTACGTGAGCTTCCTGACACCGAAACTATTGCTGAGGAAGTCACACTTTTGAATTATGACAATCGGCAGTTGCGTTTGATTTGTTACTAACCACCAAGATGGCGGCGCCCAAAATAATATCGGGGAAAAAATTCCCGATACTCTAAGCGTAGCTCATTTGGTTTAGCTCACAGGATAAATCAAGTGCGGTGGGGGATCGTTGGCCGAGTGTGTTGTGGCACCGCAGATCAGAGCACATGGAGAAATGCTCGAGCGCGAGCTCCGTTCAAAGCACGGAGCTCACGCTGCAGAACGTGTAGAAACTAAATCGCCTCGATGTATCTGTGCTGGTCTTTCAAATAACCTCAAAGGTGCCAGCGCACGAGGCCCGTGTCTCGAGTGGCCCTTGGACGCAAATGGCGGCGCAGCACTAAAATGACTGGCCCTTGAAAGATTCTACGAAGCCTGCTGGACTTCGTCCATGAGGCCAAAGTAGACTCTTTCATATAACCTGATTTTTATTAATATGCCAGCACCCAGACCTCGAATTCAGTCACCGGTGCCTTGCCCAATCCCACTCTCTCATTATTTTTTGGCTAATAAATCGCGTTCTAATCTAACCTTGAAAGCGAATGGCGGCGGAGCGCCCGCTCGTGGCACGCGTCTTGCGCGTTTGCACAATAATGATTGGCGGTATTTCTAAAAAACGCCTTTATCAAGGCGCTTTAGCAGGGACCCTGGGTTCAGTCGCCCATCTGCATCCTACCGTCGTGCGATCGTGTATCACATGTACTGCGTAATGCACGTTAAAGGAGCTGTGCAACGAATTTAACGTTGAAAGAATTGGCGTTTTCTACTTTTGACATGGTTCACCTTGTCACAAAGGACAGCAAACGCACCTCCTTCTTTCGAAATGTTGCAATTTCGCCGCGTAATCGCGAAGCAAAAATTAGAATATTCCTCGACCTGCAGCCGCGAGCGGCGGCCATGAGAAACAGAAGGCATGACGTCAATGGGGAATCTTGTAGAAAGATAGCAAGTTGTGCGAATACCTGCTCGATAAAAGGTAACTTTTCTATAAATCTTGTCGTTCCAACATAAATATAAATGCGTCAAAAACCTGGTATCATCGACAAAACGTTTTTTATACGGAGTTTCAGTGGCGCCATCTATCCTAGGTCCACAAAACCGTCAGCAGTGGAACAGCCGCCAGAAGCCGGAGGGGGAGGGGGACAGGGCCGGATGGGTATGGCCGGACCCGGATGAGACTTTCCTCCTTTCACCAAATTGTTCGCGCTGCGCCCGCCAGCACGTGGTCACGCGGTCGCGAGCGGATGATTTCTCGCTGCTTACTGATGGCTCTAAAGAGAGAGCTTCACCGGAACCCCGCGCCTTCCCCATTGACGTCACAGCGCACGTGACTCGGAAGTTAGTGAAGGAGTTGAGAGGCGCTGAAAACCTCAATCTTTGTCCATTTTTTAAAACAAAAACTAGGACATGCAGGCAAAAGCGAGCTTTTGCCTGCATGTCCTAGCTAAGCCCGAGCTAACAGTTGTACTGAACTTTTTATAACCTTCAGCAGGTAACAATGTCGCCCTACGAAACTGCTGCTCTCTAAAAAACTAACGACTAATTTTGAATGTGCCGTTATAATTGCATTTTTAATGTGTGTTCGCGTTCTTTTTTTTTTTTTGTCTACATCTTTGATTATACGGCTCTTACTTATGATGAAACAGACTATAGTTGTCGGACTTCTGGAAAAAAATATTATATAACTAAGAAAATGGCACGTGAACGCAAAAGACAAAAACAAAAAAAATCACACACACACACACACACACACATAGGCGCACTTAATAAAAAAAAATCAAATAATAGAATTTATTATAATTGTGTTTTAAAAGGTTTGAGCGCACCAAACGCTATAAAAGCGAGCTCGATGCTTTGGATGGTGCGCTTGTTCACTGGAAGTGTCGTTCACGCGTATGCTTGCACTTGTATGTTCCGCTTCGCTCGCAGGATAAAACCAAATACTTTACTGGTAATGCATTTAGAAAAAAAAAAGCTTACCTTCTGTATATGTGCAATGCCTTCAGTTTTCGCGTGATTACACGCTTGTTTATCATTATTGTTTTCGTTTCCCACTGCGATTCAGTTCGTGCTCTTTTGTGTGCTACATGCATTAAATACCAAGGTAACCCAGGAGCATACTTTTTCGCAGATTGCAAAAAAAAAAAACCTATGCAACTTGCCACGTGTGCCACAACCAACAGAAAATATTCTAAGCTTCACATGTGACCGCTTGCCTGAGTAAACATTGTTGTTTGTCAAGAACAATTGCGATTGTATGAAATCACGTGGGAAAAACTCGTTCTAAGCACGCTACTGTTGGCATGCAGGGAATACTCATAATCGGCGCCGAAATGATTGGTGGCTGTCAGCAGATGGAGTTTTTCTATCAACCCAGAGTTAAAATGTTTCCTTCTTTCTGTTGTAAGCAATCAGGAGACAACTTACATCAAAACTGGGGGTAATAAAGTGCTATGAGCATTCAAACATAACGGCCTGAGCAGTATATGTGTACAAGCTTTAGCTTTTGATGCACCCTTAACGTTCGATACGCTCAACGCAAGTGTAAGACGTAGGGCTGTTTCATTCTTAATCTGCGTACCATGTGCGTACTTACACTATATTTTATACAACGTCAAAGTCTACCCGTTTGCATATTTTTCATTTTTGCACACCACTACTTGCGCGCATGAATCACCAAATTAAGACTGGTACAGGATGTCACAAAAACAATTTACAGGGTTGTTTTTTCTTTTACCGCAAAAATAAACTACGCATCTCCCTAAAGCTCATTCTCCTTCCAAAGGTAGCGCTAGGTCACAACCAGATGGCAAAGTTTCATCCCGAACGAACACCTTATTCAAAAGTTATAAGTGATTTTGTGAAAATTGTAATGGAAAAAATGGAGCCCATTTTTGTCCGTTTTCGGTTTCGGGTGCCATATAGCCCCATGTATTCGAAAACTCCGTCGGCCGCCATTTTCCCATGGAACGTTTCAGAAAATCACTTATAATGTTTCAATAAGGTATCGTATCAGGCTGAAACTTTGACATCTTGTTGTATACCTCTAGCGCTACCTATGGGGGGAGAATGAGCGTTCGGCAATGCCTAGTCTATTCTTGCGGTGAAAATAACCCCTGTAATTTATTTGTCTTGTGACATCCTGCACGTTGCTTAAACTATGTGCAAAAGTTATCTACAGACTCAGAATCTTTGCCTGGCCAGTCATTGCATTTATCACTTAATTCTTATTAAAATTAATTATTATCATTTATTGCTGTGAGTTTATTTTTAACCTTGGCATTTTTTTTTATTATGACCCCCGCACCAGTTCTACTTTGGGTTTACCAAACTCAACATCTAAACCTGAGTGTCATTTTTTTGTGTTCTCCAGTTTCGTGGTTTTGGTCAAAATAAACACCCAGCCACCTAAATGAGACACCTGACCACCCAAAAAATAGTCTATTTTTATTTTTTTTTATTTTTAGGTAGTTAATTCCTCAAGCAAGAATTTTGGAAACAACAAGACTATCACGTCATCACGTTTTGCTGGAAATCCACAGAGAGCCAAACACATGCACGACAAAAGGGCCGGCCCGTCATATTGCCACCCGCAGAGCCGAAAAAGCAACGCTCGGTCACGGACTTCTAGAAGATTCGCGTTCATTCTTGCACCAGACGTAACTTTCGCCCTGCTTTCTTGTGCTCGAAAGTGCCAGTTCATCCCCGCCTCGAGCGCGCGACGCTCGAACCTTCTTTGCCGAACTTTCGAGATGGTGACGCACTGTAGATAAGCAGCTGCCAGCAACCTTGTCGAGTCAGTCTCGCTCTCGCTCTCCGTTACGCTCCCGAATCGCCGCCTGCTTTTCTGCTGCCTCGACGCTCTTTGCTTACTTTTTTTTTTGTTTGGCACAAGTTTGCTGATTAAACCTTTATTTTTCAGTTCACTGTTCGTCCTCTCGTCACCTTCATTCGTGTCAGTGTAAATCTGATCACACTGAAATATGTGTAATTGGCCCCTGAAATCTCCGATAAGGGCGCACAGGCGATTTTATATTTTTCAACGCGTCGGTCGTTTTGTTGTGCATGTGTCTCGCCATTTGGCTCAGGACGATTTTCGCGTTTTGTTCTGCCTACATTTGCTGGAGACGTGAGCTCGGAGCGTGGCAACTGGCACCCTTGCACGAGAACTGGCGCAGCCGTGCGCGTTCCAAAGAAAGCTCGTGCAGAGAAAAACAATCGAAGAACCAGGGATGTCAAATTCCGGATATAGAAAAATACCCCACGGTATCGAAGCGCCACCACACACGATTTCTTGCATTGATGTACAGGCCTGGAAGGCGATCCCACCGCCATCTGTTGGTTCATAATCACACTAACCAAGGGTGGGGTTGCACCTTAAAAGGTCTCTGACACGCCAAAAAAAAAATGCAAAGTGCCCGCCAGTGCCCTGTGACGTAACAGTGTAACGCAAGGTGCCAGAGCGGTCAGAAGGGAGGCATCGACCTACGTCACTAAATTGTGTTCGTCAGAAGTCACGTGAGTTTCACCCCTCGTGCTCCCCACGACCGTTCATATTAGCCCCGAGAGCGAACACAAGCGTCGCTGTGGTCATCCTTCCACGATTGGCCGAACGCTGACTATGACGTAAGAAAGGGATTTATCATCGACGGAAATAAGATGAATGAAAGAACAATTTTGACGGTGTTGGCAGTGTTCCTTTGAGAGCGCAATGATTTCAAGCTTCCACCATGCTATTTACAAACACCATCGAACTTGTTGTTTGCAAGGTAATGACGGCACAAGGGGGAACCATAGGAGGGCGCCACCAAAACATCTCGCCGCTAATACTTCGTCTCACCTTACCATGAACTATTGTTAGCTGCGCCTGCTAGAAGCGCGAAATATTTGCTTTGGATGAAGCCTCGGCGGCTGCACGAGCGCTTGTGCAGCGAGTGGTTCAGTTAAGGCAGTCAAGGCTATCCGCCGCTTTTTTTTTTTGTCTTCTTCACGAGTGATTGTAGAAAACGAAGTTTCAGTTCCACTGCTTTTTATCACTGCACCGTTGGTTAGTTTGCGTGCTGTAAAAGTTGAGGACGAAGAGTCAGTAGATCGACGTGATGGAGGTCAATGATGAAAGCGTTGCGAGAACAAGCCAGTGTACGAGTACATGCCATCAGTTCGATAGTACAGAGCCATACTGGGCACAGAACAAGCTATCGAGTTTTGAAAAAAAAAAAATTAGAACGCTCGCAGAAATTAGGATTGCTAGCATACGACACGCCCGATCGCAATACTGAAGGTTCAGACACCGATGTCGTCGAATCATCGAATACTCTCCAGGCTGAAGATGTTTGCCGTCTAAAGAATACGAACTGGTGAGTGTACCAACTACAAGTAAACGTCGAGCATAAAGTACGTGTTTTGTCTAAAACATGAGTAGAACTTGTTTACTAGGTTCACTAACTCCTCTTCTTCTACCGTTACAGCAACATTAGGCGATAAAAAGCAAATAAAAGAAACCTTGTAAGCTTGGATTGCTCGCGGAGGTGCGGAGAATAACAAAAATATAAAAACGATATTACACGCGGTCGCGGTAAGCACGAGGAGTGACACAACTCACGTGACTTCCGGCGATGCCTCCCTTCTGACCGCCCCGACATCTTGCGGTACCTTGCTCTTCACAGGACATTGGCGGGCACTTTGAATTGGCTTCGTATTTCTATGTTTTATAAAAAAAAAAAAAAAAAAAAAAAAACTGCGCAACTCTAAAGTGAAAAAAATATTTTTGGTGATATCCTGATGCACCATTAAACGCCTAGCATGAAAAACAATCTTTTTTTTTTGGGCGCGTTAGGTACGTGCTATACTCATTTTCATCATTTCTTACCAAGGGGCAAAAGTTACAACCTCGAAAGTCATTTAGAGCAGTGACCCGAAGCACCTGACAGCGCTCCCCAGCTTCTTGCGACGCTGTTGGTAAAAAATGGAAAATAAGATAATAGTGTGTGTCTGCGTGCTCCCTGGCACACGTGTCACTGCCTCTCCCTCCACAGCGCAGAGAACCGCGCTTTGACGGTACGTTGCCACGTACCCTCACTCCGACGCTGTGAATGGCTTCGATGATGCCGTTTAGCTCTGGCCGTTTGTTGCCGCAGAAGCGCCGTATAGGCGCCGCGCTGCAAGTTGCTAAAACGCGTTTAAGAAATCCCGCAGCGAAATCCAGAGTTTGTTAACCCTCTCAGTTCATTCTAACATGGTGCGTTCACCTTGTAGGCGTCAATGCTTTACATTGTGCAAAGCGGATCATAGCCGCCGCGGAGGTTAACTTTTGCTGTGCCACGCAACAATTATGACGCAAGAATTCCCTCTGTTCGCACAAGCTGTGGAACGTGGTACATGCTTTTAGATACCACTTTTTGGTATTTAAAATTTTCTGAGTCGCGTGCGCTAGCTAAGACACTGTTGAAGCGCGATAATATATTACACCGTGAATCAGTAGAGCGTAGCTTAAATCGTGACCCAATGCTTTTCTGGCGATATGTAAAGGATCGCACAACTACAACCTCGTCATCAATAAACATAGCTGACTCGTTTGGTAATATGCTGTCTGAGCCCGAAGATGTATCAAATGCATTCGCGAGCTCTTTTACTTCGGTTTATTCTTGCGGCCAAACTGGACTGGCTGTGCATGGCGTCAGTGATAATGCCAGTGATCACCTGTCAATTTTATCTCTTGAAATCACTGATATTGAACTTGCTATCAGGAACCCGAAGCCAAAGTTATCAGTTGCATTTGACGGCATTCCAAGCTTCATTGTTAAAGGATGCTCCTCTATTTTTGCGCCCGTCTTAACGCATATTTTTAACTTGTCGTTGCAGAGCCTTACATTTCCTTCCCTGTGGAAGAACTCTATTACTGTGCCAGTACATAAGAATGGCAGAACGGATTATGTAAAAAATTACAGACCTGTGTCGTTGCCACCTCCCTTCGCTAAGATCTATGAAATTCTTTTATTTGAGCGCATTTCAAACTTTTCTAAGCATAAGATAAGCCCTTCACAACACGGCTTTATGCGTGGAAGGTCTGTTGAGACAAATCTGGTGTCTTTTTTGAATTTTGTTTCGCCTACTGTGTGTCAACGTGGACAGGTAGACGTTGCATATTTTGACCTTTCTAAGGCCTTTGATCTGGTAGACCATTCGTTTTTTGTACACAAACTAGAATCCTACGGCGTGAGTACCTCCCTTTGTTCCCTGTTTCTAGATTATTTGTCTAATAGACACAATTTCGTTCGTGTTCTTGGACATCACTCCCGGCCTTATGTTTCTTCTTCGGGTGTGCCGCAAGGCTTCATACTTGGGCCGATCTTTTTCAATGTTTTTATTATTGATTTGAGCTCAATTGTTCGTAATTCGGTCATCTTGCAATATGCTGATGATGCCAAGTTGTTTAGGCAGATCATATCCTTGAAGACTGTGAAAAACTTATGGAGGAAGTTAGGCGTGTGCGCAATTGGTGTCGTCAGAACATGCTAACGCTCAATCCTTCTAAAACCGTTTTTATGTCTTTTTGTAGAAAGGTAGAAAAAATAAACTTTTGTTACCAGATTGGCAATGATCCCCTGCGAAGATTCGACTGCACGCGTGATCTTGGTGTATACATAGATTTTTCATTATACTTTACTGTACATGTTAACAACCTTATAAATGACTCTTTGCGTAAGTTGGGAGTAATTTCTAGAATCACGCGTGAGTTCTCCACATCAACCTGTATTCTACGGCTACATTTCTCGTTAATCCGGACCAAGTTGGAGTTTTCCTCTGTAGTCTGGAATTGTATCAGTTCTACGAGCCAAGAGATGATTGAAAATGTTCAAAAGCGTTTTTTTTTCAATTTGTTTACGATCGTTACATTGGTCATAGTGTTTATTATTCTTATGCGAGGCTGTTGGAATGATGCAAATGCCCTACTTTGAGTTCCAGACGGCGTGAGCGCGATCTTATTTTCCTGTACAAATGCATTCATGGATTAATTGATTGCCCAGATCTCACATCTGCTATTAATATTCACATTCCGAGTCGAGTTTTGCGGGTTTCTCCGACTTTCCATGTTAATCACATCATCCGAACCAGTCCAATGACCCGTATTCAACACTTCTACAATACCCTCAGGGGAGCAGATATTGATGTTTTTAACCCAAATTTCGTAGCTTTTAAGACTTTTGTAACTAACCTGTGACCATTTTGTTGTGCATCATTACCAAGGCGTCAAGCTGTTCATGAGCACAGAAAATAAACAAATGAATGAATGAAATGAATGAATGCCTACATAGCGCGGCAGGCTTACACATTCGGCATCTGTAAATACAGCCCAGAAGCCACGATGCGTGACCATAGCCGGCTGAAAATGTCTCAAAAGTGTATTGAAATACAAGCGTCCGACGTCCACAATTCTAAACAGAGTCCTGGGTCGCTAAACTCGTCAGACACAACTTTCTTCGTGTTATGACATAGCGGGGGGAGGAGCCGAAAGATTGCAGCGAAGTTTTCTTTTCTCACAAACCCGCAGATCCGTATATCTTCGTGACGTTTTTCATTGCAAGGGCGAAAAATCCCTACTATTCCCTAGGTGCCGAGCTAGAGCAGCACGAGAAAGCACGCGGAGACGAATGTGGTGCGTGTCACGACGAAGATTATCAGCTGCGACCTTGTTTGTCTCTAAAAAGCACAGCGGAGGCTTGGGTAATTGCATTCTAAAATCAACACCGTCAAAGTTGATAGTCTGATATCGTTCTTATTTCCGCCGATAAAGCAAAATTTACTAAAAAAAACGTCCCTGTCGTCCCTTTTATTGATCTCATAGACCGACGTGGCTAGGTCACTACCAGCCGAGTAGCATTGTCCATCTTTGGATGAATTTCGCTTCCGGGCAGTTCTCCCCCATCAGCGGGAGATAAATTTATTTTATGATAGACTTTCAAAGATTAGCCAAACTGGGATTAATTCTGCGTTCATCAACTGAAATAAGAGTAATGTCAGTTTGTCAATATTGACGGTGATGTTTCGACAACGCGAGGACACCAAGCTTCCATCGTACACAACCAAACTTTTCACCGACGACTCAAACACTCACCATCAAATTTGTCGTTCACAACTGATCATCCTGACCCTGACGTCAAAGGTATGAACTATAAAAGGACGTCACTGAACGCGCCTGCACACAACGAGCCCTGGCACGAGCCTCTCGATTGAAAGCCTGTCATGGCCGCTCGTAAGTTCATGGAACGCGCCCCGTTTTAATTCCAGCATCTCTAGAACCATAATTTCGAAAACTGCACTCTGTGCTGTTCCTCGTCATCGCTCAGTTGGAACTCATCTAAGCAGGGTCGTCGAAACAGAAGAACGGGGAGGGGGCCAATTCACCCCCCCCCCCCCCAAGTGGCGTCGAAAAAGGGGGCGCAAAGGGCATAAGGGTGTAAGGGGGGGGGGGGGGGATATCGCCCCAGCCCCGGACTATAGCATTTCAGAGTTATAATAAAAAAGACAGACGTTTACAGTTCTCTGTAATGTCGAATTAAAGCGCAGCTCTTGAGGAGGAGGAGGGGAGGGTACGGAGGGGAGGGTATGCCCCTCCACCCCCCCCCCTCCTCCTATCCTGCTCCCCTCTCATTTAGCGGGGAAACCTAATTGGTGTTAAATCACGTGACGTCAATTTCCCCGCTAAATTTAGTGAAAAAACGTCCCATAATGCAACACGCGCGCGGTTACGCCGACGGCGACGCCGCTCAAGCTCGACACGGGCGCATAAGAGTTGCGCTCTAAAAATTCGGGGGAAGGGATATCACCCTTCTTCACTACTATCACCCCACGCCCTCTCTCTCTTTTTCTCTCCCGAACACTTTCTACGGCCCTTCCTGACCCCTATTTGAGTGTGTGTTTGTACATTTCGAAAAAAACAAAAAACAAAACGAGACTGGGAAAAGAAGGTGTTATACCTTTGTTTTCCCCTTTCCACCGCTTTTTCTCGCCATCCCCCCTCGCCCCTTTATCTCTCAGACATTACCGATGTCTCTATACACAACGCCTGTGGGTGACACCGGTGACGTTGTTGACAGTGGCGGAAGATGTGCTCTACAACCGCATACACCGCGCACGGCTCCACAATATCACAAAGTTTAATCTTCGCCTCGATTCCGAAGCGAAGATTTTGGCCTCAAATAACTCCTTTCAAAAGTTGTGAAACGTCACTTTGTCGTCAGCAATAACTTCCACAAACGACGATCTTGCGACGAGAAAGTTCAGAGTATTTACAGCCCGCCTAGGTACAATCTACGTTTCATTGACTCTATCGCGGCGTAGGGATGTAGGGACACGCGAGCGCGACGTCATCAGTGCAGCCGTTCAATCGGCTGGCCCCACGGTGTTGCTCGCGCGCGCTCCGATGAAGCTCGCTACAACTTTGTGCCTAACATTCTCACTGGAATTTGAGCACCGAGAAAGCTTGGATGATTGACATCTCGTCCCGCTTGACTTCAACGTCGCGAGAGTCCAATCAGCACGCTCTGCGAACTTCGTGCCCAACTTTGTGTTTGACGAGTTTAGCGACCCTGCTGTTATCTAGAATAATAACAAAATTATCTCCAGAATAATAACAAAATAACTATAACCTGCAGAAGCAAGTGGGCTGTTTCAAAACTAAGCGTTATCTTATTTGAAAGTTATGTGCTCACGAGGGTTTAAAAAAAATGACCTCTTGCCGGTTTAGTATATTCTTGGTTTACTTTGAGTGTTGACTTTTAGGTATTAGATTTGGGCGCAGAGTCCGTGCGAATTTTCAATGCAATTTGTGCGCGAATTAAAAAATTGAGCGTTGCCTCCGTTTTTGCTTTACACGTCGGAGTGGTGGTATATTATTTTTAAGAACATCGAAGTTAGGCAACGTACATTGTGGATCCTGGAGCTTTTTAAAACACATTTTGATATGTTCTGCATGTTAAAGCTCTCCGAGGTAATATTCAGGCTCGTAAGGCGCTTAGACATAATCCTTAGGGACGGAAACCTCTACTGAGTAGCTCTATCTATCTTAGCGTTAAAAAAAATAATAGCAGTGCTTCGTACATTATCAGAACATGAACTCAGCTTTAAATCGTGCCGGCTTAAATTTTTTACATTTTATTTCAAACTCAGTTGTGTCTTTTACTTGTAGCTCTTTGGCGCCCGTTTCCGTGTTTCGCGGCGTCGCCGTCGGCGCAACCGCGCTAAATTGAGCGGAAAAATTGACGTCACGTGATCACAACACAAATTCAATCCCCCGCTAAATTTAGCGGGGAATACAATTGATGTTAAGGTCACCTGACGTCAATTTTCCCTTCAAATCTAGCGGAGAAACCGAATTTGTTCATAGGTGATGTGACACGAAGTCATGTGACGTAATTTTCCCTGCTATATTTAGCGGGGAAATTGGATTAGCGTTTGTGGTCACGTGGCGTCAGTTTTCCAGCTAAAGTTAGCTGGAGGAGGAGGGGGAGGGGAGGAGGAGAGGAGGAGGGGAAGAGGAGAGGGTACGGAGGAGGAGGAAGGGCATATCTTCCCCTCCGTACTCTCCCCTCCTCCTCCTCAAGAGCTGCGCTCGAATTTCGCATTACAGAGATTTGTAACCGTCTTTCATTTTTTTATTCGTATTTTAGATTTCTTATGCATTTAGCTAATGATATAACGCAGCCGCTTGTATGTTTTACGGCTAGGAATGGTTAAACAGTGTGATTACCTAAGATATGTTCTTGTAATTAATTAATCAAATAACATCATACACTCTTACGAAACGTTAAAACACGCTGGAAATTTTTAAATTGTATCGGTTTCGTTATATAAATAAGCGAGAACAGTATTTGCCCCAAACTTCATGTTTAAAGAAATTGTAACATCGTCCTCTTTACACAAAGCGATTATAACTAAAAATGTATTGATCAAGTAACTACACATTAAGCTATGCATATGTAAATAAGCCTATCAATATCAGAGGATAAAATTTAAAAACAAAAGTTACGCAGATAAAGCTTATTGGAAACACTTTAGAAAGTTCAGCGACTTAAATCCATCCTGATCGAGCTAAGTCAACGTCGGTGCTGACTGATGAGTACAATATAATAGATCTTTGTCAGTGAGCAGTTTGTTTCGTTTTAAGGCTAGAGAAACATATTCTCTCGCTGGGCGTTGGATGCCTAGACTTCCAACACCCACCGATGTAGCAGTATATACTTCTACATAGTTGATCTGGGAATGCACTTCAGGAGGAAATGTACCCTAGCCTATAGACCGTTTTATCGTGGGTAGCCCCATTTTGAGAGCGAGAGGAAAGGAGAAAGGGCTACCGGCGCTTTCCCCCTTGCTGGAGCGTTAGAAAGGGTGAAACTCCTGGATGAGAGGCTTCGCCGGTGTTGGGTGTCTGCATTGCCCGAACTTCGTTCGCGCTTTCTTCTCTGTTTTAAAGGGGTCATGAAACGATTTTCCTACTTCTTCCTCCTTAGCTTTAATCCTCAACTTAAATACGAATTGTAAAATCACTTTAATGCAATTAAATGCAAAGGTGCAAGCGAGCTGGACAAGAATGATGAAAATAATCCCTGGAGAAGGGATCCTTCTCCAGGGATTATTTTCATCATTGTAAAATCACGTCGTCGTGAAATTTTTCGGCACCGGTGCGATAACTCCTAGCCTCCACCGTGCTTTTTATGCACACCATAGAACTTGTCATTCCCCAGTGACGATAAGTTCCGTCTAGGCACTCATTGGCCACGAACGCGAATCCGAATATTTGTCGACGGATTTATTGTTGACGAGCGCAGACGTCCGAGTGACGCAGTTCTCGTGTTCAATGCGTGAGCTGGGCTCGACTGACGTCAGGTTGGCACCGCTGACGCGCTTTGGGAACAGCGGATGTATCATAGTGAAAACGCGGAGAGCTTTCGAAGGAAAGAAGGTACAAAATAGTCCGCTATATTTTCAAATGTTCGTACCGAAAAGCTGGCTTTTGACTTTCTACCCTTTTTCTTTTGGCCAACTAAACGATATGCGATAAGTAAAGTCCCAATTTAAAATCATTTATCCCAGCCCAAAATTCGTTTCATGGCCCCTTTAAACTCCCAGACTTAGTTAGAACCACGGACTTCAATGGCGACAGTACCCCGGTCATCGGGACAACATTGCTCGGTTACAGGGTGCATGAATAACAACAGAAAGAGTCGAATACTGTTTGAGGATCTATGTAGCTTGCATTAAATCCGGCAAGGCGAGCGCGGCTGTTTCCACATGACCCCGATCTCCGCTGGCATTGGGTTGCGTCCGTAAACCGAAAATACTTTTCCCCAACGCATTCCTCTCAATTGTGCTTGGAAGATTTTGTGAATGGATCGCGCACCGAACTTAACGCTGTACCGTCGATGAACGTGGGGTACGCTCGCAAGGTGCGTGCAAGTTGTCTGGTGCTGTTACAGCTTGTAAGTTTGTGTAACGGAATTTATCGTAATATTGAGATTTTTAAGTGTTGACAGTGACTACATTTTATCAACAACAACACTTAGTTAAAGGCTCATTCCCGCCGCCGGGTGTGGCTGGAAATTGTCGAAAAAGTTAGTTCTATCGGTTTTCCTGAATCGCGACCTTTTGCGCGATACCAGAGAGCCGGGAACCTATGTTGACCGCCACAACGCGACTAGATTCTTCTTATTTCCCGGATGAGAGGCTTTGCCTCTCATCCGGGACTTTTACTCTTTCTAACGCTCCAGCAAGGGGGAAAGCACCGGTAACCCTTCCCTTTTTTCTCTCTCGCCCTCTTTCAGTAAAACGGTCTATACACCCATAGAGCTATTATAATGTACGCTAGAGGTTCAACTGGCGCTAGTGTCTATGCGACTTCCGTGACGCAAATTGAAGCAGACAGCAACCAGCCTACTTTTGCGGTGCTCCTGTGCATTCCTATGGGAAAACGCGCGTGCATTTTGTCTCTTCGCCGGAAAATAACACAAAACACTTTGGTTATTTGGGTCGTACCGAATAGTATGTACCTTAATTAACATTGTAAAAGTGTAATTACTTTAGTTAGCGCATTTCTCTTCATTAGTGAACGATGTTTAACTTCGCTACATTTCAATCCCAAACGTGTGTTCCGCAGCACGTATGTAAGAACAAGCGACGATTCAAAGCAAAATTACAATTGAAAGGAATATAGAGTGTGTTCAAGGCTTGCCAGCCTTCCGGTGATGCTTATATATTGATAATATGCCAGTCCTGTCACTATATTAAAATGACGTACCCCGTCGTGCATGAGCGGATAAGAGCATTCAAAACGTAAATAATAAAGCAAGTGGGCTATGCAAGGTATCTTTTCGTATTGTTTTCTTTGCCGGGCAGCTTTTATCGGGCACTTGTTCTCTAAGATTTCGAGCGTGCGGGTGATATTTTGAACGTAGAAGTTCGCACAGAGCAGAAAGAATAAAGCGGTACTTATTTAAAATCGGAATATATTACGTGGCCTTCAATTTATTTTGATCGTACATGCGCGGGTAGTTACTGATCCAGTGTTACTGCGTAGTTCTTGCCGTCTCCCTTAATTTCCAGATGTCCTTCGTTCGTTTGGCACGTATATCCCTCATGCTGAAAAGCGCCGACGTCGTGTTCGCGCTAAGAGTGTCCGACAGTGCACATAAATACACGTACGAAGCCGTTTTAGCACCATTTTTAATGCGATGAATTTGAAAGAAAAACGCCGTAACTGACCAATTATTTCGTCGGCCTGACTGAGAAATGTTCCAAGCTACCTAGCACGTATGAATTATTCGGGATATTTGCTCTTATGATCGAGCGCAGGAAGAAAATGCACTCACTTTTTCCCATAGAAATGCATTACCGGAAGTCAATTTTCGACTGGTTGCTGTCTGCTTCAATTTGTGTCAGCACACTAGCGCCACTTGAACCTCTAGCGTACATTATAATAACTCTATGTATACACCAACTGATGTTTACAAACAAACCGGAGCGCCCCTAGCGGACGCCACCGGTGCCACGCGTCCGCGATGGGGGTGTGGGCAAGAAGCTCGCCGTCGCCCATAAACAAACCATTAAAATGCGATGTTATCGGCGTCGGTGTGAGTCCCCCTGCCCTTTTTCGCGTTCGAATTGTTGATTCTACGTCTTCCTGGCAATGTCTGACTAATTGAGCGGCCTCAGCGAAATTAACGAGGCTTGTTACACCGCAGAACTTCGCGTGAATAATTTGTCATGCGGTGATTCATTCCGCGTGGACGCCGCAGCTAGGATGGACGCTAAAGCCTGATTCGCATGATGTACGTCGATACTGAAAATCTCAAGCAGAATCGGACCAAGTGAATCAGGCATAACAAGTCGGTGATGGCCACTGGTATAACAATGATCAACATATCCTTGTATCTACTGTTTACATCCAGCCGGCTTACCAATCTTCAAACTTAAGTCTTTTGAGGCCTGCACTTCTTACCGCAAGTACCGGGCCCACGTTTGGTCTACGGTCCGGTGTCGTCTAAAAGAGCAGACGACAAGCAGAAACGTTTGAAAGAGCAGACGACAGTTCGAACGATCAGGCGGCCATTTGAACTTGAAGACGCACTGAACGTAGTTCGCAGGTGGTCCGTACAACTTGACGGTTTTCCAGCGTTCATGTTGGAACAAAACAAATAAATCTGATGACTACAAGTATCCGTGAATTCAAGCCAAAGTGCTTCCTGCCCAAGCAATCGTGATCCGACGGCGTCTGGTTTTCCTTTTTCACGGCACATATCCACGTTCTCGGACGAACCGAGCACATGAAAACTGACCTTCAAACCTTTCTCGACCCTTTTGGTACAGCCCCAGTCGCGGCATTTTGACAAGAAGGCAGGTTTTTGTCAGGTTCCTTTCAAAACAACGCAGGAATACACGTCTCAGAGGGGGCCTTCCGCCCACATCCCCAGACCGGAATTGCGCCCGAAGCGCCACCACCGCGCCGTGACGTAACAGAGAGGAGTTCGTGTATAATCTTCCGCTGTGTACCAAAGAACAGGACAGTCAAGAGGTGCCCTACAGAATAGAGTATCATCGCGCGTGCACAAAAACGAGTCTTTGTGCACTGAAACTCAGATTTACTTATTTATCCTCACTAACCGATTTAATTAATTTGCAATAATTCGCACAAATTGTTGGTTATCTGTTCAGTTATTCAGTTAAATAGATTTGTTAAATAGTTTCACATTTTACAATTACAAAGTGTACGCTAAACAAAGGAAAATATTTGTTCACAAGTGTGGATATCTCAGTGTGTGGATAGCGGTATCGCGGGTGTGGTTACAGCTTTCGCTGCCTTGTCAGCTTAGAGGTGAAAAGAGTGCACCAACTTTGTTTCACTTAAATACAATATTTTATTTTTGCAATGAGTACCATAATGCAAGCGTATGAGGAATGCACAGTAGTGTTGCAGAACATTCTTGAAAACATCAAAATTTATTTTATTGTTTTCTTGATAAGTGTAGGGGAAAAGTAACTCTAAAGTATTTTGTAACGTACCGAGTAAATTAATCCGTTACTTTTCAGCGAAGGTAACTTGTGAGAGTAATCCATTACATTTGAGGCTTGGTAATTCCTAATTGCAATTCTTACATTTTTCAAGTAACGGGCACAAGTCTGCGAGTTAGGATCGATACGGTGCCTTAAAAACGCGTCTTCGACTTGTGTGTTTACCGTCCTCTCCCATCAACCTAGAGAAAGTAGTCCCCAAGTGACAAAAGATTGCGTCACAGGAGCCGAAGTGTGTCATGTTATAGAATTTTGCGATTCTGTTGGTTGGTCGTAGAAATGCTGGCAAAAAGATGCGAGCGGACGGAAGTGTCGCTGTCGTCGCGGCGTTCCATCTCGTATCTGCTTCGGTTCCCGTCGACAATCCAGCCGCAGAGCGCCATGTATACAGCAGAACAGGCGTCTGCCGCTTCCACCCGTGCTGCTGGCACACCGCCAGGATCGCGCCAAACCACAGCAGGATACTTTTATGACGTCATCAGGCGGAAATTGAGGGTATACACTTCTAAGGACTCGGTAAACAGCCCAGTCGGAGACGCGCTCCAGGCACGTGCACAGTAGCGAGTCTACGCCATTTCGAAACCACAGTATGACCGGATAACAACAATACGCCCGTTGTTTGCCTGGTACCTCGTAACTCCATTACACCCGAGCTCCTCCTCAACTATCCTGCACGGCTCCCGAACGCTTCCCTTCATTATTTAAAGCTCTCCTCTGTCACGTCTTGCCGCTCGCCGCACAAGCCGACGGCAACACCGATCTCTCCGTGGAGTTGCAGCAGCTGCGGCTACACGGAATCGCTCCATCCCCCGCAGCCTGCACCGTAAAAGCGACGGCGGCACGGGTCATATATACTCCGTTCAAATTTAAATGCGAGTGTAGCAGAAGCTACAAAAGCGAGCTCGGGGCTTTCAGCCTCCCTGACAAGCGAACGTTCTGGTGCAATGGAATCGTCGTTCTGGCATTGCCTCTTATACTGACGACATGCGCGACCAAAAGTGTCGGTGGGGTCGACTTTCCACGATTGGCAAAACGCTCACGACGACGCTTGAGAAATTTGAATTATTTTCTTATTATTGAGGTATGAGAAATTCGAGATTGGCAACTCTGATGTTTTTGTTTTAAGGACGCGATGACTCGTGCTTTTCACGCACATCGTTGAAATTGTCGCTGGCAATTAATAATCTTGGTCGTGTTGTCACAGACAGGAACCTTAAGAAAGAGCCACCGAAACATCTCGTCGCCAATGCTTGAAAAGCTCGCTTGGCAGCCGGGAAAGGGAACGAGAGACAAGCCTAGCAGCGGTCTTTGCAGGGCCGCCATGGGCTGCTGACTTTTAGCAGGCCAGTCTCAAACGCCTGGCCGGGTGACGGTCTTCGCGAAAGCTGGCCTTGAAGTCTCCCATCTTGCGGTCGATCTTGTAACCGAGCAGCGTGAGCACCCTGTCGATCAAAGACATGATGTGTGCCACTGGTGCGGCTGACTTTCTGAGGATGGGAAGGAACACGTCTTACGCCCAGCTGGCTTCCCCTTCCGTTCTCCTCTTTCGACTCAGCGCTCGGAGCCGGGCCCGCCATCTTTCCTGTCCTCTAATATCCAACGCACTACGCGTGGTTATTAGACAGGCGGCACAATATTGAAGAGAACCGACTTGTGAAGTGATTCAGGTGTTGAGAAGCTGTGTTATGCTGCCACTGGAGCGTCGGGTTCTGCTTTTTTCAGGGTTGATTAATGAACTTGAATGCTAACATGGAGGAGCGCAGGCTCCTAACATTACACTGACTGGTCAACATCCCAATTTATTTTGTTTTGTCATACAACGAATAAGACGGAATTTCTAGAATTGTTTCCACACAATGTTTGGACTCTGGAGACACCATATTTCAACACCATTGACACCACACACCTACCAGTCTTAAAGGAGCAAAGGTAAGTATAGCTACCTGTATTAATCATTCTTACACGCGTATCTCGCGTTGATAGTAATGCTTAGCCGGTTAGACTAGTTTCCAGGTATTCGTTTCACTAAAGATTTCAGAACAAGGGGTGTTTACGTTTCGGCCCTAAACTGATTCTATATAGCAAAACCTAGGGCTCAGGTAAGGTTCCGACTGCTTATTTAAATATATACAATTATTGGTCTTGAATTGGTCTAGAACCAATTTCGTTATTATTATTTTTAATATATTTTAACTGACGGGACGACAGGTGTAGGGACAACATGCTTTTATACAAAAATAAGGTCGCTCGCCTGGTGTATCAAACTGTCGACCAATATCTCTAACACGCACCAGCTATAAGCTACTTCAAAGAGCTAAAACGTCTCCGTTCCTCCTTTAAAAAGTACAGCCTATTAAAAAAAAAAAAAATCTCCAACATGAGTTTGAAAAGGGCTTTACAATAGCACAGCTGGTAGAGGTGGTAAACAGCTTTTCGGAAATGTTAAAAGAGCGTCTTCAAACAATCGTCTTTTTTTTTTTTCAGGGGAGATTTATTGTTAAGGCACGGAAAGGTTTTAATTCAATTAGTACGCATTGAAAGAGAAGCAATTTGTCAGCAATTATAAGCATTATATCAGTCAGGTAAGTGTAGCGTAAGGTCAAGCGTTCCACAAATGTCTTTTTTTTTTGTCAACTTATGTTTACTTTTTAAAATTAATTTGAAAAAAACAATACACCTGTGTGAAGAAGGTTATCGCATAAGAAAGTACTTTTTACAATATATGCCACAAAATTAAAACTAAACACCTGTTTATATGAAATGAGAGGTTGGTGTCTGAAATAGCAATGACCAGGCCTAAATACTGAAGAAATTGTATCCATACTCAAGTAACATCGATATGTTGTGGATGTGTTGTCAGAGTGCTCTAAAAGTTGCGAAACGGCCACAAGTCTGTTTTCAACGCCCCAGTGACTGATTTGCCAAAACTCTAGTGCCACGTTCCTGTTAAGACGTGAATGCTGTTTGCGGTAATGCTTATTCATCACTGAAATATGGACGCATTAAAAGGAAAAAAAAAGAACGTTGGCTCGACAGCGCCATTGAAACGTTAAGTAGCTCTTGTGCGCGCAGCTACAATAGTGCGCTGTTTCTTTATTGCTGTGGGTCTGTTTCCAGTTCAATTCTTTCTAGGATAGGTAGCAGATGGGTACACTCTTAATCTCGTTCCACTTAGGTTCCAGCTAAAACTTTTTTTTTGCAAAATATGTTTCGCTTATTTAGGGGGAACTGTGTTCCATATACTTTTAGCTCATGCAGAACAGTGTTTCAAATAAATTATAAAGGTGGTATACAAAACAGAATCCCACATATCGATACCTCGAAAGCTGTTCCAGATACAGTAACAGGAATGCTTTTATTATTATTTATTCAACACTGCCAGCTACTTTTGGGCAGCCAGGGCAGGAGTGGTTACGTACTCTCTTTTTCTTTTTCGTGTGACATTTCTTGGCATGAACAAAACCATTAGAAACAGAAATCCATAAGGCAAATAGTACATGCAGTTGAGAAAACTGCAACACTCAGGAGTGAAGATTACAACTGTAAGGGGCAAACAAAGTCGTTAGCAGGGGACAAAAACATAAACATAAGGCGCCACAATCACCGGAAAGATATGACAAAAATAGCGGGGTGTTACTGTGAACTTACTTCTAGAAGAGATAATGGAAAATACAAGTAAAATAAACACACTTCGCTCACAAGTAGGTACAAGATGTGAAACGGTGTTGCGTGTAATGACATCAGGAGCAGCGTTTCAGATAAAGCATGTCTGGTATGTTCCCGTAACTTTGTTCGAGATATTTGAAGCCATTCTTGTGAACCCCCATAGACTGTCATTCTATACATTATATGAAAACAAAAATCTGTAAGTAAAATACTTCTGGCTACACGAAATATTTGGGCTGCTATGGTATTTGCTCTTTGCTAGAGCAGGTCGGAAGAAATCTAGAGGTCACAGTATATGACAAAATTATAGTGACCAGAGCCCTTATTTCTACCGGATAATAGTTTAGGACAAATCTAAAATGACAGAATCAGAAATTATTGCGGCAATGGCAGGCGTCTAAAACGTGCCATTGCTGCGTATATATGATTCTAACAGTGCAAGTTTAAATTTGATAGCACAAATGATGGAAATGATGAATATACAGTTCCTTTACTTGCATGAAGAATTATGACAGCTCTATAACAGCTCGGGTGAAGAATTATGACAGCTCGGGTATTTTCCTGGACTAACAGAAAGTAAATATGACAGCGGCACAAACATTGGCGTAAAAAAAAAAAAGTGCTTTCCTTGCGGCTTTTTTGTTTGTATGATGTCTACAGCGGCATTCTTGATGGTCTGCAAGTCCGGCTTAAAGACATCCAGAATAATATGTTGCCTCCTTTTGGTCACTGACAACTTCCCCGAGTGAATGAATGCACATGTAAAATAAACACCATGGCACTAATTCATGCCTACATGAGTGTCAGACACATTATTATTTATTTTAACTCATATGCATAAAAGCTCGATCGAAGCACATTTATAGACCCTTTTCATGGCAAACGCCACCAGGAGTTGTTCTAGTCTTTGACGTCCCAGAGAACTTCCGTTTCATAAAAAGTATGAACAAAGCCCACCCTAACACCGCTGTTTGAAATGTTGATGAAACGTTTAACCACCAATTCTCCAGGTGAACGCCAAAAGAACGCAGAACCCCCAGATATGATAAATATTTTCGAATACTCTTGTAAACCAACTTGCCTCCTCCAAGACGTTAAATTGACCAGCCGAGGGCCCTCGTTAAATCTCCAACTTTGATGTGCGTGTAGCGTTTATGCTTTCTAGCACTGGCGACATAGGCAAGCTCGACATACTTTCAAAGACGGAGCGACCGGAAGTTGCTTGGGACGCAGGAGGCAGTTCATGTTTGTAAACATGAAAAGGGTCTATAGCTGTTAGTGCTTTGAAATAACACCGAGGAGGTTCCGGCACCAAGCTTGGTAATCAAATCGAGACACTTTTTGCAGTTTCGCTTTTCGGTGGTTTTGTTGTGTCAGAAAGCGCTTCAAACACAATTTCATTGGTCGGCGCTCCGAGACGCTGTAGCATAAGCATTAAGAAAGTATTCCAAACCGGTTTTTACAAATATATTCGACCACGATCAAAATGAGAAATGTCGGATCTAGTACGGATCTGAAATTGGGCGTCAACAAATGTTAAACGTGATCTGAGCAGGCGTTATTTTTTTTAAACTAAACTTTTTCTTTTGCCTAGTTTGGAATCCAATGTCAATTAAAGTCGGTGACACGTTATAAAAAACAAAACAAAAAAAACAGCAAATGTTAAACCAAGGGGCAGGTATTCTTGCACGAGCCAATGGGTCAAAGCGTTTTTGTAACGTCACGATTTTACGATCCAATCTTGTTTTTCTTCGAACGAATATTTTCAACATTGCAGTCTCAACCTAGCAAGCAGACGCCAACTTATCGCAGCGATTATCCTGCTCTTTGCGGTTTTATTTACCCGAGTTTACGCCGCAAAGTGTTAACGGTATTGGCTTTCGTCCGCTGTGGTTTCTGTGCGACGACGTGAGCATCCAGCGATGATATAGTCATTGAAAAGTTCGAATAGGGTGCAATGCTTAGTACTGCTGGGACGCTGCGCCGGACGTCATCTGCTTTTTTTTTTCCCCTCGTTGGACTTCTGTAGCTCCTGCAGCCTCATGTTGCTTCTCGACATACTGCCGGTATTGCCGCTTTTCTTCGCTGTGGACACCGTGAGGCGAGGGGAAAATGCTGCGGTCATTGATCACTGATGAAAGCAGTATGTATGCTGCGAGAAATGGGCATGAATGAACTGCCAGCGCAGTCAGCATCACAGCCAGCACCGAGTTGCTTCACCAGGTGCCGTCCGCACCTTTGGTTGCGCTACATTGGATGAATAAATTAGGACTGCCTACTGGGACGATCGACGTCTTCACAGCAGTATTATTCATTCATGTGTGAATCATGGCGCCCTAGGCAAGGTTTCGTCGCGGTCAGTCACATGGTAAGCTATACCCTCGGATGCATCTTCAGTCGGAATAACGAGCTGTTACATACATGTAGCAATGATAAAGCCAGTGGTATGTACGTACAAACCTTCCCGGATGTCGTTCTGGACATGAAGGAATTGATGTTCTTTAATACTCTTTCGGGAATTTTATCAAATATTAACAGCGCCAATAAAACGGAAGAATGAGGTACACAAAGTGCAAAATTTTACTTTCCATATTTCGCGAATCTTGGGTAGTGAGACTATGTTGCTCTCCACAGTTCTTTCAACCATGCTTGCTCTCATTGTGATTTCCAGTCATGTGAATTACTATAGAGGTCCTGTTTATGCTACACAACAGCACTGTTTTGAGTTTAAGACATTATTAGGCAGGCACGCTGGTTGTTTTCCGATATACTAAACCCGAGACGGACGCCACAGAAAGGGGGAGAAACACAGCTGTGTATTTGAGACGTGTTTGAGTTTTGCTCGAGACGAGACGCGTTATGTTTGTCTTCCTTTCTGTTGGCTCCGTCTCGGGTTTCAGAATACCGAACTGTTTCGAAGCACAGGGGATGCAATACATATAAAACACCTACCGTTAAAAGCCCGCAAAATGGACGGACACTCGAAAGTGCCCAGATATTTTGTCATTAACAGCCAAACGGCAGCGTTTGTTAGCAACTCCGTTCATCTAACTAGGCTCAGTACTAAACACCTGCGCAACTAATACCACAATGTGGTCGCTCTCAAAGTCAGGTTGGCAGGGCACTCTGTGGCATTTGTCTGGATGTACTGGAGTCCGGAACAACACGGTGGTCAGAACGTGGACACTGAACTCCCTCGGGAAAATGAAAATGAAAGCTATGCTGCTGGGCAGGGTCACCGTGATTGCAGACGGGCCGCCACGACTAATTCAAACGAGTTGAAGGCAACTGAAAGAGTGTGCTGTCGCACCTCATTGCAGACAGAGCGGCCGTGATGTGTGTGAATGGCTGTATGAATCCTGATTATGGTCTCAAAAAGCGCGTTGGAACTTAGGTACGCCCTTCCAATATGGTATTCTAGCCTGTGCGTGTAGCCAGAGTGGTCGAAGGTGTGTAGATGGGAGTAAGAATCATGTTCACGCTTCGAAACAGAGTATTGCCAGTGAGATCTCATCAACGGTGCTGTTACACAGCACGTGTCTGTCGCGTGAATGACTCCCGAAGTCATGTTTATGCTTCGAGATAGAAGTACCAAGTGAACTGTTGGCTT
>JABSTQ010001322.1:0-34459 GCA_013358835.2 Ixodes persulcatus | reverse complement strand
TTGGGGAAGTGTTTCAAGCATGCGAGTTGCGAATTCCCCAATGTTCACGTTCATAAAACCGTGTAATTAGCCAAATTATTTGTTGTTTCTTTTTTTGTTTAATATCTTCAAACACATATATATATACACTATAGCTGTCTGCCGCAGCAGACTCAGGGGCTAAAAAACGTGTTCATAGTAACTTTGAAAAAAGTTACCAATGGAAACCTTTATTTCGATTAATCTCTACTAGATATATATCTGAACTTTTTAGTGGTTAACGATTTGAGATTTCATTTCATTTCATTTATTTTCACCTTAGGGCCCGGTTAGGGCATTACATAAGGGGGGGGGGCAGTAAAACGAAGAATACAATAGCAGACGCAGTAGTAGAACATAACACTAACTATAAACAAGAACATGAGAAATTATACATAATGGGCTAGTAAATTATCGTAAAACACTGTTCCATCAGAGGTGCTGACGTTGGAGGATGGCAACTGGTTTCACTGTGTGATGGCATATGGGAGAATGATTCGTTGAATGAGTTAGTTTACCAGAAATACGTTTTATTGCACAAGAGTTGTTTAGGCGGGAGATATTCTATCGGGGGGTGAGAGCAGGGCGTTCTTTAGTTCTGGGCAATGATAATAAATTTTATGAAGAAGGCATAAACGGGAGAGTTTCCTTCGAATGAGTAATGTTTGAGCCCGAGTTGACTTTTTAGAGAAGAGACACTAGTGAAGTGGTCATATGATGATAAGATAATCGGGCGGCTCGGTTTTGTACTGACTCCAGGTGATTGATTAGATAGACTTGATGAGGACCTCCAGATTGCAGATGCATATTCTAATTTTGGCCTTACATAAGTTTCATATGCCAACTTTCCGAGGGTCTGTGAAGCCTCTGCAGAAACGGCTTCGATGTGAGGTCTCCTTGAGAGGTCGGCGCTAGTCTAAGGCCAAGATATTTGTACATTGAAACTGATTCGATACGTCTTTGTCTAGGGTATAATGAAAGGGTAAATGAGTTTTCTTGCGGGAAAAATGGATTAGCTTACACTTAGATTGTTAAGCGACATGAGCCATTTTCCGCACCAGTCGTTAATTTTTTTTAGATCATTTTGAAGCAAAGATATCAGTGTCTGTTGAGATGGTGTTATAGATAACGCAGTCATCGGCGAAAAGTCGTATGTTGCAGGAGATGTCATATGGGAGGTCGTTAATAAAAATAAGAAAAAGCAGTGGGCCAAGGAAGAAACCCTGAGGTACACCTGAAGTGACGTTTGTTAGCTTTGATTCATGCTCGTTAACAACCGTGTATTGCATACGAGACGCGAGAAAGCTTCTAATCCATGAATATGCAAGGGGATCTAAAGTTAGGGATGATAGTTTAGAAAGCAGACGTTGATGGGGAACACGGTCAAATGCCTTCGAAAAGTCGAGAAATATGGCGTCGGTTTGTATATGGCGTTCTAGGTTAGTCTGCAGTTCATGAACAAATTCACATAGTTGGGTCTCGCAGGAGAACCCCCTACGAAAACCGTGCTGGTGCCTGAAGAAAAAATTATTTGACGTTAGGTGAGTCATGATGTTAGAATATAAGATGTGCTCAAAAAGTTTTGACGCAATGCAGGTTAGAGAGATGGGACGATAGTTCGAGGCGGAAGATCGAGTTCCCTGTTTGTGGACTGGGGCTATCCTCCCGATCTTCCAGTCGGAAGGCAGACAACTCTCGGAGAAAGATTGATTAAAGATGAGACTGAGAATTTCACCGGAAATGCTGGCTGTATTTTCTAAGATCTTTGCATTAATATTGTCTGGGCCTGCTGAGGAAGTGAGCGGTAGTTTTTCTATTTGCGATACCGGATGAGTTAACAGTAATCAACGACATGGGCTCATAACACTCTTCAGGGACAGTTGGAACATTTTGTGGGGATTCAGTGGTAAACACAGAAGAAAAGTATTCATTAAGCACAACAGGGCACTCCTTCTCCGGTGCAAGCTCACCAGCAATATCCTTCAGATTGATATTTACGCCACCACTTTTAGGTGACATAAGCTTCCAGAATTTTTTCGGATTATTTTGCAAGATTGCGGGCAAGTCCTGGGAAAAAAATTTAATTTTAGATAGCTTAATGGTTTTAGTATAGTTTTTGAGCGTAGTGTAGTAAGCGTCCAAGGCAACAGCTAAGTTAGTTCGTTTTGCCTTTGCAAACAGTCGTTTTTTCCTATTGCACAATGACCGGAGCGCTTTATTATACCATGGATTCGATGAGTCCGCCCTAATACGTAAAGTAGGGACGTATAATCTAACCAGATGACTTATTTTATTCTTGTAAAGTACCCAGTTTTCCTCAACAGATCTTATCGAGAATTCAGTTACGTACAAGCTATAAAAATCTGATAAATCATTGTTCATTGCTACGTAAGCGGCTTTATTATAATCGTGAATAATTTTACAGATTGGGTTTTTAACAAACACCGGGAATGACAGGTCAACGTGAAGACATGTTTATTGTTTTCGAAAGTGTCAATGTTTTTTGATAGGTGAACTGGCCGTGATCCTCAGCACGTTCGTTTAATAACAGCTTGTTGACGACGGTGGTTCAGCTCGCGTTCAAATATGTCGAATTGACCAATTTCGACAATAGTGCCAAAAATAGAAGGCAACGGAGCAGGGCTTGGCTCCATGTTCCAAGCGTCTTGAAACGCCCCCGACTTGAGACAGCTGCTTTTTGTCCACGCGTGTCCACTCACAAGAAACAAAGACATACAATACAATTTGTTTGTCACGAAACTTCGGCACCGTCTGCTTCGGAGAGGACTTGCCTGCTCCTCAAGCTGTCACGTTCGCCGCTCTGGACGGGATTATTCGCGGGTTTCTGAGATTTGTTTTGCTTTTTTTTTGTATTTGCAATGTTTTGTTCTTTGGCTGTAGTTTGAAACGTGACATCTGTTCGTTGCCTTTTGTTTCGACGACGAAAAGGATGTCGCGTGAACTTTAGCACCCGTTTATTTCACAAGCTCACGCAAAGTTTGGAAAGAACGCCAGTTGTCATCGAAGCTAGCGACGAGCGTTGCGAAGCAATGATCGATTGTGTCGTGAGAGAACCATGCTTTCGGTTGTCTACACCACTGTGAGAAATGTCAGTCTAAATTAGATTTGTCGTTTGACAGGTTTCATGTTGACATTTCTGGTAACAGATGGCACTTGTTGCCCCGAAAAACGAAGTTTGTTGACTATTTTCCTGCCGGTCTTGCCGGTCGTTGGGTCGTTGTGACGAGACATTGAAGCACAAAAAATCGAAGCATGTTTTCTTCAAGAGGAACGTTGGAATGCAACTGTCGTAACTTTAACCTTACGTTTGAGTTAATACTCTATTATGTTTAGTGGAAGCGGGATTGTGACACGACATTGTGAAAAACTCAGGGAAGTGCACATGTTGTTTTGATTCAGTACAGGATGTATTAACTGCCCAAAGTGTTGCAGCATATATAATGCTGAACGGGTAGTGCGACGTGTGAGGATGGGATTCACGTACCTCTTCGAAATTTAATTGTGTTAATCATTGATTTCACGTGAAAACCTGCGCGAGGTATTACACTATATATTGTTTTTGCCAGAAAAAAAAGAAACGCGGAAAGAAGCGAAGTATCTTTCAAATTGGAAGAAAGGAAATCGGAAATTAAATTATAATAGTTCTCTAATTCGTTCAGAAATTATATTAACTCGTTCCGCGAATGCATGCTTAGCTTGCTGCCTGAAAATGTGTCAGGCGTGAAGGTAAACCAGAACACCTTGCGAATGAATGGGGCCAAATCTGATTCTCCTATAACCATATGCGCTGAAACAAATGCGTGAAAAACCAGCCGAGACTTGCACTGAAAGAGGAACATAAAATAGTACGTCGAAACCATGGTCTGAAAGCAACAGCAAAAACAACTACGCCTTGTCTTTTGCTGCTTTGTCAGGGTGCACAGAAAACTCCAAAGAACCTATACTGTGTAGGCGCAATCGACCCTTCACTCACACCTTTCGATAGGTGCTCCTGCAGCATTACACCTTTTGCATGTAATTTTGAAGTCGCGCTTTTCGGAGCATTACACAATTTGTGTAAGTATCTGAAACATTTTACAGAGTAGAATACACATAATATATATATTTTTTTTTTTTTTTTTTGTAGAGCCATATACAGTTCTCGGTTGTACGAACTATTTACCTTCAAAAAATGCATATGCATTCCTACTAGCCGTGTCTGCAAGGTGAAGCCAATCGCTTCATTTATTTGTATAAAACAGCATATATTCACTTTCACTTGCCTTCTCGGACAAAGTCGATTTTTCAAGCTTGTTTTAGTGCTTTAATGCACAGAAATGTGCAATGTACATTGAGCGACACTGTTAGCGCGAATACGTCATTTCACTTTTCTGCATTTCAACTCAACTGAGAACTGTTGGGCACCAAAGTTTCCAGCTGAAATAACAGTCTTTAAGGTTAACTTTCCACCGCACTACCGGTTTTTAAGGAAGCTCTTCAATTTTTAAAAGAAAAAAAAAACCTGGCGAACTCTTGTTTGCGATAGCACTACAGCGCTTTGTAGATCTTGGTGTAAAATTACACTTTGCTGCGTTTGGTTGAAAATTCAGCTCCAGGTGATCTTTTCTGGTATAGAAATAGTCTCAGCTGTGTAAACCTTAAGAGATGCTGCAATAAACTTACACGCACTCTCAAACAGACAAAAAACAAAACAAAAACGAAGCGTATAAATTAACAAGACGGTTTGACAAAACTATATGGTGGATGTAAATTATATACCTCAAAATTTTGTCCGGTGCACTGGATAGTGTTTACGTTGTTCTCGCGCCTTATTAGCCATATCATTTAACTTCTTTTTTTTTCGGTAAGCTAAGCTGACACGAAGTAATTGCTACTGAAAGATTCATAACATTTTGTGGAACGTTCAGTTTGCCCGAAATTTAGCAAAGAGTATGAAAACGATAGAGGACAAATACTATTGAACCGAGGGCTTTTAAAATAGCGAATTTTATTACATTATGGCGTAGAATACGTTTAAATAATGATTGATGCACGTAAAAATATCACAGGAAGTACAGGAAAGTTCCATAACACTATCATTTGTCAGTGAGGGAGAAGCCCTAACGAATATAAAGTCAAATAAACCTCCCACGCTGCGAGTGAAAATCTAAGTGATGAATTCAAATTGGTTGTCCGTTCGATTAAACTTCCCGCATACCATAACTGTCATCCAAACATCGTTAATCTTCTACGTACATGTTTCGTAACGCCAGGAATTGGTGGACAAAAAGAAAATGGCAGGGCAGTAAACATTATCGCATCGTCAGGGGTTTTTTTTTCTTTTTTTTTACAGAATGTTACCAGAGAGACGTACATTTTCTCTGGTGTGCACGGTACTTTCATCTTTTTTTGCGGATTAAGCCTCCTCGGTTGGTCTGACACAGGGCGCCAGCACACAGATGCGGCGGTTTCAAATGCACGCCGAGGTGCCCACGATATGACGGAGGAAGCTTATTACGAAGAATGGGCCGGGTATCCGAGATTTCGACTGCACTTCAAAAGAATCGCAGGCGGCCGAAATTAATACTTAGTCTTCTGACAGGATGTACCAGGGGCCCCTCGTTGCTCTGGCACGAAAGAAACCTTCAGATTTGACTTTACTCCGGACTATTTGATATCCGAAGCAGCTGCTTTTCGGTCTTAATGAGGTATAGACCGATCACATACCGCCCAATCGCCAAAATTGTTTCCGACGTCGTAACAAAATACGTCACTAGATTCTATGTGTCACGACCTTGAATTTCGCGATCAAGGCGGAAGGTTCCGGCAAGAAAAGACGAGCGAAGGGAAGTGTCGCTGTCGTCGCAGCATCCTTTGGTGCGAAAGCTTCTGTGAGCTGCCAAGCCAGAGAACGACCTAAAGCAGAATAGGTGTGTGGTGCGTGTCTACCCCCGCTCACGTGGACCCCACCAGAATGTCGGCAGACAACTTCATGACACAGGAGTGACGTCATCGGGCGAACATTGAGCGATCTCAAATGATGACATGGTAGACACACCAGTCGGAGACGATTGCCGTACACCGTAGTCCTTCTTTATATTTTATTACCGGGCGAATATCTGCGAGGTCAAGGTAGACCCAGTAGTTTTGCCGCATAATTCTGCTAACTAGAACACGCAGTTTTACGCAGTGGATATCTGTGATTCAGTTGATAGTTTAGTCTTCTCAAGCGTCTGACTCTTTTAGTCATATTGAATTCTGCAGGATTAGTTTGCTTGAAACACAACATTTTATGCATTTGTTGCGGCGTGCTTATGAATACTCTGCCTTTTTTTAGGATTGTATGTCTGTAGCACAACAGAATCTAAAACAATTAGACAACCTTTTATGCTACCCCCCCCCCCCCCTCCTTATACGTGTCAGTTGCAATCATTATAAATAGCACTGAACCCTACTGAGCAATTTTATAATCTTATTTTGAATAATCATTCATTTTTTCAAAAAATAAATACAATTGTCGTTGTTGTTGTTGTTGTTTTTGTTAAGAGCGGGGAATTGCGTTCGCCTCACTTGTACAATAGATTGAAGAACATTTTTTCTTTAAAATTTTGAGTCCTGTGTAATGATGCGCACAGGTTGTGTCATGAAACGTCAGCCAACAGGTTCCTGCAGAAACTAAACATCGCACCGAAAAAAAAGGTTGATGTCGTATTGGTTTCTACCAAAGCGCATATTAAGAAAAAATATCAATGTTTGATATAACTAGATTAAAATTACTTTAGAGTAATTAACTTTTTAATTGAAAAATTTAGCGGTACAGTTTCTGTTAAACACTTGCGGGACAGAAAATCAACCCCCTCAGGAAGATATAAGGCTCTCACCACATTTCTTAGCATTCCAAAAAAAGAAGAAAAAAGAATTACGCAGTTTCGACGCGTGTTTAGGCTTCAAATTTCTGTCAGAAAAACGCATCCTTCAAAAGGGTTCTGCTCCTCGTGGCCAAAAAGCTCAACTACCGCCTCGCCTCCCTCGTAGGAGGAAAGGGAGTTTGACACTTTTCGACGAATTGAATCACTATGCTGTTCAAATGTCATTGCAATAATAAGCTTCGTCATGCGCAGAATACGGGGCTGCGCACGTTAGTAGCGCAACCCCAAGCGGTTGTTTATGATAAAATTATGTTCAATAATCAATAGCGACAGATAGGCCAGTTTGGTTTATGATCTCTTTTTACAAAATGCGCCTCAAGACAGGGACAGAGTAAGGGAGAAAACAGGAAGCGCTACTTCAACTAAATGTTCATTGAAACAACACACACAATTTATACACACAATCGGGCTTCTCAAGCAGGAATTCAAATGCCTTGTCTGTTAGATGGACAGTCGGGGTACTTGTGCATCTGTCATCGCCCGGAAATCTAATGTTGAATGACTCGTACATTTCTCATTGAACATTAGATTGCAGGGGGATGACAGATGCATAAGTGCCCGACAATCTATCTAACAGACAAGGAATTTGTATTCCTGCTTGAGAAGCGGGTGTATAAATAGTGTGTGTTGTTTCGATGAACATTTAGTTCAAAGTAGCGCCTCGTGTCGTCTCCCTTGCTCTGCCCCTGTCGTGCGGCGCATTTCGTCAAAAGAGATGTTCACTATGGCACGTGCTTAAAGAAACACTGAGGCACTTTCAAAACACAAATCTGGTTTAAGAGCGAACTTGTATAGCTTTTGGTCCCGTGAATTCAGTTATCGCAGTTATCTTCCGTTCAAGTAGACGTAAACAGCATTTATTTAAAAACAATACGCGCTGAGCTTGCCGACGGGCATGCGAGGCATGCGGCGATCTTCTCCATCACCTATTATCTTTTACTTTTTTACTTTTTTACTTTTACTGTTTGTTAGAATTCAAGGACCTCTTCGGCTTTCCTTTATTATCATTCTAAGTGGGCCGATTTAGTGGTTTTCGGTGATGCCGAGAACGTTCCTTACTGAAATCATGCCCTTGGATGCGCGAAATAAAATAAAATTACTCAAAATTATTATTGACCTAATTGTACCGGAAGGTTTTAATTCGCATAAGTAGGTTCTTTCGTAGCAACCAATCCGACATTCATTGTTTTTTGTGCGATGAGTGCTTTTCGCCGGAGCGATTTTTCCGGTGTTCCGTGAAACACCGTGTGTACAAATAAAGCTCCCTGATTTTCGCACTAGGTAACACATTGATTTCGATGTCAGAGCAAATAAACATGGACTTACAAGGTATAACGCTTCTTCCCAGCAAGCCTGGGAACCTTGATAAGGGGATCGGGGACGCTTTTCAGGGAAGGATGCGGGTAACGTCAGTATTTGGCGGAACCAGCGGGACACCCTTTCCGACTGAAGCATTCAAACGGACGCTGGGGACCTGAGAGGAATGTCGGTGTCATAAAAACCCATTTAGCGGTCGCACTCTCGACAACAGGGCTCGGTGCGCGGAAACGAGAGTAGAAGAATGGAGGAGTACATGAAACGGCGATAGACGATTATGGCAGCAGCTGTGTTAGATGCAGAAAAGACGAGCCGCTTCCTGCGAAAAAAATATCTGCTTCACGAATGGGTGGATGCGACTCAAAACAAATGGAGTCAAAAACCAGTTGTGCGAGGAGCTGCTTGAGGTTGGCGTTAATGAATATCCAAGACGCCTTCGAGTGCCTCGGACGACATGCGCAACAGCGCAAGCCACAAGTTAGGCGATCCCGATGCCACCGCCGGTGTATCGCGGAGCGAAAATCTGTAAAGTTGCCAGACACGCGAACAAAAACACCGCCAACTGTTGAGATTGCACGCCAAGGCGGGGAGTGTTTGTGCAGCCCGAGCTAGATATCTGCGAGCCGCGGGGCGACGCGATGAGAGACGAGAGATCATGGCGCTTGCCTGTATACAATCCGAGTGGGGTGTGCACCAGTCCTTGGTGGAATTGATACTTCTTAAAAGTTTAGCTACAAGGGTGCTGTGCTCGACAGATGTGCATCGTGTTATGACATCAACATTCGTGACTCGAAGATAACCTGCTGAAACTTAAGGTGTGCTTCAATAGTCAGGCGCTAGGACTTCGAACCTGCCTCCGCGTCCCCGGCTGAACCCCTTGACGCGATATGCATTTTTGAAGGCCAGCAAATTTTGCGAGCTCACGGAACAGGTAAATATCGAGAGCAATTTACTGTTCGACCATGAAAAGCTCTCGGCTTTAAAAATATAGTCGTTTTTGTACCTGACCGATCAAGCTTTGTGCCCACTACATGCCAGCTGCTGTAATGTTGAAACAAAATAATTCGTTCTTTTGCCGAACTAAGAATCACATGCGCTTTTTATACCAGCTAAATTTTACATGTACCTACCTACTCGATTATTCAGATACGCATTTATTTTTATTTTAATATACCTCGATCGTCAAAACGCTGTATCCGGAACTCAAAATAAACACTTGTAGTTGTACGGCCTGAAAAGAAACTAATCGTTATGATCTTGGGGTGTTCGCTAACACGGAACAACCTTTTTTTCCTGGCTTGTGAATGAACCATATCCACCGACGCAATTTCGTTCATCAGTTTGTTATAGTAATTGCTAATTCGGTTGGTCGTTTCCTGGCAAAATATTTTGCCATATCTTCGTGGCAAGAGCGTTCGTGTCGTTAAAAGCTGGCGAGTGCGCGCCGTTCGCGTGGCGCTTCTCAGGCGTGTGCCGACAACTAGGCGACACAATTTTTAGCTGATTTCCAAGAGGTCGCAGCTTGTCTGCCAGACTGTATCTGGTATCGCCATATCCGAACAGGGGACGAAAACGAAGGAATGCTCGCCGATAGAAGGTTGAGTAAAAAACGAAGCCATTGAGACAGGTAGCCATTTGTGCCCCGAAACAAGATAGCAGAAACAATGAAGATAAAGATCAAATGTTTTAAAGGACGCCAACATTTTGGAATGAATTCGTCCAGCTTGCGCAATATCAGTTTGCTCTTGTACATGGCGTGTTATTACACCGCTGTAAAAAAGGAAAAGAAACAAAAACAGATAGTGCTGCAGCTTGCCATTTGAACGCGCATTAAAATTTCAAAGGGGTCGGTGCAATGAAACGACTGAGGATTCCAGAAAGAAGTAATCAGAACTTAAAATATGAACAGCGGCGCTGGTAAAAGCCTTCTTGTGAGCCCTGTAAAATGGCGACAGTTCTTCGGGAATTCAAACAAATTTGACGCTTGTGCGGGCAGCACCACACATGTTTATTCATCTCTCTCCTCCCCTCCCTCTCCCCGCCCCATAAATTTTACAATTTAAGACCCTGTAAGTTGTGTGGCCTGTGGTAGTGTCAATATTGTGAAACATATTGTGTACTCAGATCCCGGTCTGGAGCTATAATGTTGAGGCATTCAGCGTGCTTATACACCTTTGCAAGTTTGACCCCGTGAAAGAGCACGAACAATTAAATAAAATACCTAAATCAGTACCAAGTTCCAAGATTACAAAAATATATAAAGCCTCAAAGCGCTCCTCAGAGTGCTCCAGAAGCCGCATGGCCACTGCAGCAGCGATGGCTGCGCTTTCGGCAGCTCTCGCTTCCCCGACGTGCTGGAACAGAAGCTGCGATCGTTGTTAAGAGACGTTTCTGAGATCGTCTGCTCTTTGAGCCCGTAGATAACTCATCTTACGGGCTCCAGCCATCCTAGAAATTCAACAATTAAGCTTGTGCGACGTCTATTTCCCTACTAAAAGTGTGATGAAAGTTAGAGCCACGCCCCTTTCTGAGCAGATAAATCTAGAGCACAGAATTGAGCGGAGGCGCCGGCAGCGTGACGATGGGTGCACGTCAGCCAATCGCAAGCCTCGTTTCCGATAGAGGCGGCGACTGGCTGATGAGCGCCTGTCGTCAAGCCGCCGGCGCCTGCGCTGGATTCTGTGCTCCATATTTTTCCGCTCAGAAAGGGGCCTGCCACAAACTTCTATCACATTTTTAGTAGAAAATAGGCGTTGCACAAGCATAATTTTTTAATTTCTAGGTTGCTTGGAGACCGTAGGATAAGTTATCACCAAGAACAGACGATCTCAAAAACGTCTTTAGTGCACCTTTAGACATGCCCCACACAATATATGAAGCTACTATTTTGTGTTCATACCGCCTCCAGCGTTCCGAAACGGTAAACGTGTCGCTAAAGCTGTCCGTTGGCGATACAGCAGTCGCCACCATCTTGTCATCGCGCACCCCAGTGCTCCTCCCCTGGCGCACCCCAGCATGGCAGAAAATTTAAGTGGCGCCAGCATCGCTCATAATGGCAGCGCACAAGAGCCTTTGTTGCAAATGTGTATTGTACCGCAACATAATCAATTTAACGAGGCTCATGCGCGACACAGGCAAACGAAGACGCCAGTTGCCGGCCTTTTGTGTTCGGGTGGGGAGGGCCAGGTGGTCCGCCGCTGGCGCGTTTTTGGCTGCCGGTGCTCCCGGCTTGGGCTGACCGCCGATGGACCACCCGAATTCGCCCTAAGCTGTTTGGTGTTTGCCGAATATGAGCGTTCCGAGAATTCACGTGACGCCCTAAAATACATAGTGCACAAACTGCTAAATCACCCAAGCACCAAGGAGCACGCTACGAGCTTAGTTACACGCGCTACCTGTGCTGGCGTCTGCAGTAGTAACTGTTTTAAACCAAAATCTGAAACAAATACAATTTGCACGGGCGTTCCTAGACGCCTTATTTTAAAACGAGTTTTTCTTCAACGTTTAAATTTCACAACTGTCGTTTTATATTTGGCTAGGTTTTAAATTCACCGAAATTAAACCGAATTTGAAGGATGGGTGACAGGCAGCGCAGTGTACTACGTGTGTCTTGCTCCGCAATCTTCTACCCGCAATGTATACCTCGGTTCTTTGCTCACACATGACTCCCACTTTTTTAAGGTCGCACTCTCGCGGCGTGCACTGTGCATGCTCTCACTTCACGAGCATGTTGTCAAAATTGGTAACACTACTCGTCGATAACATCATTTGCTACGTCAAACTTCCCCACCCCCCTCCGCATCTCATTGATTTCCTTAGTCCGCAGTTTTGTGTTGCCCGACGAAGACTATTCTTAGCACGTACAACATGCAAGCATCCTTTTGAACCCTGTTCTTTATATTGATTAACTCTACTGTTTGTTTGTTTTCTGTTTAGCACGTGTGGTCAATGAATTGGTCGCCCAGTTATTGAACGAGTAAACAGATATACATTTGCCGCTCTGCTTTCTAAACAAAACGACGTGCACTATTTTTGTAGGCATTAGGGGTAGATATCTGAGTCGTGTTTATCGGTAATCTGTCAACGTTATTTATATATTTCGCGAGAACATGGCGTTATTGGCAGCGTTCATGTATGAGCTGGGGGTATGAGTCAACCTGAATTTGAATCTTTTTGAGACATAGCATTTCTGGCACTGTTCAAATAACGCGTGCGGTGTATACCGTATTTCGAATCAGGCGGTTTCTCGCAGCGTTCCCGTGACTTATCTGCGTTTTATTTTTGTCCTGACAAAGGCCTCTCCAAGAAGGAATGCAGTCTAGTAAATAATCTTGAAAGATTGAATCACTACGGCTCCAGAATACAACACCTCCAGTTTTGTAAAGAGAAAATTTCGTTAATTTATGGAATGGTCGACCTTCGCAACCTTAAGTTTAAACAATTTTTTTTTTTTTTAAATAGCTGCCCTATCTTTCAGTGAAATAGTCATAATCATTATTAAACCTTTAGTCGGGCCACTATGCTGATATCTTGCCAATTAGTGCTTAATTTATTAACAGTTCTTTAGGACGTATTTTGTTTTATTCATACTATTTTCAGGAGTTTGTACCTGTATTTTATATCGAGTACATATGCATAGTTCACTTTAAAAATAGTAGGTTACAATGCACATCAATTCATATTTATCATTCTTTTATTCGCTGATAAAGTATGCACCAGTGTCACTGAACACTGTGTCAAAGTACCGCATTCCCGTTCTTTAATGGTTTGCCGATAACAGTCTCACCCTTGCAGATTATGTTTTGATTTTCTGCGGCATGGTCGGATGGTAGCCGTCAGGAGAAACGTGTGCCGCCCCAATCATCGTCTCTGTTTCTAGTTGCCGCCATGGTCCAACATATTGTCACGAATTACAATCGATGAGGCGATAATAACTGAAGAAACTAAACGTTTAATGGGGCGAAATTGTGCCCAAAAAATAAAAAGAGAATAGAAAAAGCAGAGCGTCACGGGCGTCGAAGTCGGCGTGACAGAAGAGTCGAACGCTGTGGGAAACACTGACTCCGGCGCGCCAATATTGTTTGCGGCCAGCTTCTGCTGCAACGCTTTGGGTCGCTTCTCAGCCACTAAGTGCCGGACTGATGTGATAAATCCCATTAATGGGATTTACCATAAATTATAAATTCCATTTATATAACTAATGAGTAAATTAAAATAAATATATATTGTTATTTCAATCATAAAACCCATTGGCAAACCCAAGGAGTAAATTCAGATAAATGTATATTAAAACCGTAATGACCAAACTCATTTCCATTCCTAATAAGTAAATTAAAAAAATAGATACTGAGTTCTTATCGACTAAACTCAATTGCATTCCTAGTGAGCAAAATTAATATAATAGATATTGGGTTTCTTATGATCAAACTCGATAGATGCTTAGTTCATATTGAGTTTCAATTGACTCTATAGGAATACATTAGTAACTCAATTGAAACTAAAGGATAATTTTTTTAAGGGTTAACAATGCGTGGAACTCAGCGTGCAACCATTGCTCAGCCAAACCCAGCGCGTGGCTATGTTAAAACTTTGGCTGCATATAATCGATTTCAGATCACGTGGCGCATTTTCTGGCTGCAATTTAAGGAGGCCAGCGGGGATTGTTTTTCTCTGATTTTTTCAGCGACTGCCATTGCGTGAAAAAAAAAATAAAGAGCACCGTGAGTTTCATAGGTTAAAAGTGTCAAGAAATTCTTGTTGCATCGCTCCTGCTGAACGGCCTGGTTTTAAAAAAATTAACACACGCAAAGCAAAAAAAAAAAAAAAAAAGGTTTGAGGCACATTTAAGCACTTCTTATGAGTTGTGAATGAAAAAGCATGCACGCCGCTCTACCGCTCCCTCCTTTCGTCTGCGGAGTACTTGCGTCGACGGTCGAGTGCTCGCGCTGTCCTCGGCGCGCTGACCTTGGGCGTGGAGCGGTGGAGCTGCTGCCTCGCGGACATGCAGCGCCATTAGGGTGGCAATCGTTGAAACAGACGCGCAGCGGCCAATGGAAGCCTCGTCGATACGCGCCAGCCAATGGCACCGAAGCCGAAATCCATCAGACGCTAAACACACGAGACCGCTCCTTTGGGTTCGGGGAAACTAGGTGCCGTTTGACTAGGCTTTTCGCATGGTTTCATAGCTAGGAGCTGGCTTCACTTGGAGAAACGATTCAAGGTGCCGTTTGGCGCGGCTTCAAAAATGATTACGTCGGCTCGCTCCATGGGACAGTTAATGCTTTCGCATTAAAAAAGCTCTTCGCCGCGAAAAGGGCTCGATAAACCAGGATTGTGGATATGGTGCCTAGAAGGCGTCTCCGACTGGTGTGTTTCCCGCGTCCAAAAAAGTGGTCCCTCCATTTCCGCCTGATGACGTCATGGACGTGTCACGCTGTCACCAGTCGCGATCCTGGCGGCGCCTCAGCAGCCGTGGTGGATGTAGATGACGTCTGTTGTGCTGCATGTCCCTCTCCAGTGCGGCGACCCACGGAAGCTTTGGTAGCCAGAAGTTGGGACGCCGGGACGACAGCGACACTCGCGTTCAGTTGTGCTACTCGCAGCCGTCTCGTTAGCATTTCTACGACCAACAACCTGGATCGCGACATGCGACAGCGAAACACTCCGGCGTTTGTGACGTCATTTGCTGCCACTTCGGAACCACTTTCGACGAATCGGAAGCATAGGACGCTAAACACACGAGTCGGAAGCGCGCTCCAGGCACCATGCTTGTGCGCAATGCACAAGATGCCGGATTCGTTTTGGTAGTGCGCAATCTCGATCCCAGGAGCGTCGAGGATTGCGCGCATGCACATTACGCATTTTGGAAAAGAGGTCCATTAGTGGGTAGACCTAAAGTTAGCCGTCTTTGTCTCCACTGCACTCGTCGAACGCGTTCAAAGGCGGAAGTCAAAGGCGGGACGTCGGCGGTCCGCGTTCTAGCGCATTCGACGAGTGCAGTGGAGACAAAGACAGCTATCTTTAGGTCTACCATAGCCTCCTATAGACTGACAAAGCCTGGCAGATCGCCACAAGAAGCGGCCGTCGAAATGAAAAAAGGTAGAGCTGCAAACAACGGATGAGAGGAGAGCCACGTGACTGGCGCCCCGCTGCGACGAGACGCCGAAACAGACTTCTCCCGAGCGAACAAGTGTGTTTCGGCTCCTCGCCGCTGCAAAAGCTGTGCGCTGACGTTGAGGCTCCCCGAAAAACTGCGCTTCGGTGCTCTGTGCTACCAGAGCCTCGCGATCGGAATCTGCGACGGGGCACTCTATGGCTCCGTCGTCGAAATTCCAGGCTTTGGGAGTATAGAGTGGGCAATGGCTATTCTCACCGAATTTCAATAGGGGTATAAAGTTAAACTGAAGAAGAGGGGGAGACCAGAGTGCCCGGGGACGTGAAAACACATACACATATTGCTGGTTCAAATTATTAGTGGGTTAACGCCATGAAGGTGAGAAGCCTATGGAGACGACATGATGCCACCAGAGGTGAAGCCATGGAAGCTGGAGAGACACGCCTTCAACTATGACCAAAACCAAGACACGCTATTGAACAGAAAAAGACATCTCTCCTTTTTGTCAAATAGCGTCTCTCGGATTTGGTCATCGTTGGGGGCGTGTCTTCCACACTTCTGCCCTCATCTCTGGTGGCGTCATGTCGCCTCCAGAATATTCCTACTTCCATGATATACGCAAACCTAGCCGACTTTATCTCCACTCATTCTTGTAACGGGTTCGAACGCCTGCATCGGGTGTTTGGCTTTCGCGATCAAACAGTGAGCAGAGACAAAGGCAGCTAGTTTTGTGTCATGGTTCGCTAGATGACCGCTTCGCGCTCTTAACGCTCTGTTATACTCCGATGTTGAGCGCTGCGAACACAGCGTAACGCAGAACGTGCGCCCTTTCATTGACCGGCTCGCAGAAACTCGATATCCGCGACCAGCAGTATCTGTGAGCGCTGCGCTATACGCCGCGTTCGTTGCACTCGAAATCAGAGTGTTACAGAGCCTTTACCGTGTACCTCCACAACGGCGCGTCGGACTATGGGCTAGCGTTGCCGCGTTCACTGTACCGAACGGTACTCGGAACAGAACGGCTGCCGTTGCTGGCTTAAGACGGTGCGTTGGCGCGGCCGTTCATAAAGAAGACGCTTCGTTGTCATGGTGACGCAGCACTGACACTGACCGGCAGGACATTTGTCACACGAAAGAAGACGGCGGGGAGGCAAGATCAGCTGCGTACTTGGGTTATTTCGCCGGGCGCCTCAATGAGCGAAACGTGAACAAGGCAGTTCAAAATAAGTGTTTGGACTTATTTTCTCCAGCGCACAATATTTCGACGAGCTTTAGACGAAAATGATACGTTTAATTCGCAATTTCGATGAAGGTTTTTCGGCTGCAACAAGGAGCTACACTACGCAAGTGCCACAATCATCCCGAACCCTGCTTTTCTTTTCTAGCACCCTTGCGCGTTAAAACACGAAATAAAACAAACATGAAGCTTGGCCTTCTCTTCCAGAATAATCTTCCACGTGCTATATATCGGGTCGTTATTATCCGCCAAGCAGACGGCGGGGGTCCCACGTGTTTCCGGATTGTTCTATTGAAACTACGTACCAACACGTAACTTCATTATGGTGATGCATTTCAGTGTTTGCTCAATAGTCTATTTTCTTTTTCAATAAGGGTAAGTTTGACGAAAAGAAGAACGCCCCGAGAAAAAACGGGCTAAAAAGTCGTTTGTGCGTATTTTTAAACTTCGCACATCGTTTTTGATGTAGTTTGCTGAGAGTGAATTTCAACAAAATTACATTGCTTTAAGTAAAGACATCAAAGTTATATATTCTTTTATTTCCAATAATTTTAGTAGCTGAATCTTTTTTGCGGTATTTCGTGCTACAACAAGTTGCATACAGATACGTATATCACATGTTATCTAAGCAGTATGTGGCTCTCTTTTCCACGTGTTGTATGATTTCGCTCAAATTAGGGTTTGGTTTCCCCAAGCAGGCGGTTGTTCCGCCATGGTTGAGAGGCTCTTGGCGAAGAACTGAGTTTATGGACTTGTATTTGAGATGTGTGCCGCGTTCCTCCCTTCCTTCCGAAGAGCAGTGCCGAGTGCCTGAGCGTACATGTCTCTACGACGGTCGCAAGTCGATATTAGGTGACTGACAACTTAGAGACGGAGGTCCTAGCTTATGTTCCCTTTTTTAACGCGAAAGCATTAACCGCCCCATGGAGCACAGCCGGCGTTGTCTGGAACCACAAAAAAGGCACCCAGCCTCATAGGCCGAGTGTAACGGCACTTAAATTCCCATTGGCTGAGCGAAATGGCACCCGAATGCGAGTCATCGAGCACGCGCGTTCAGAATGAAAACACAAAGGAAAGCAACGCTGATTCTTCGTCACGGAAGCCGACGGGGGCGCTCAAGGTCAAAGCGGATGCGCCTCGAAAATAAAACACGAAGAGATTCACAGCAACGCAGATACATCTTCAGGGAAGGCGTGAGGCCGGCGGGATTCGCCACGCTTGCGCAGTGGGGGAGGGTGATGTCACCGCCGGAGCACTGTGTGCGATGGGAAGACGTGGCGCGGTGCTTGTAGGAATGCGCTGCGTGTAGGAATGCTTTCGCATTCCTACACGTACGCAGTTCGAAGTGTCCCTGTTTGCTTCCTGATTCGTTCCCTGGCGCTTTCATGGCCTAACGCTGCAATCTGATTGGTTGCGAAGGGATGAGATGCTTGTGACCCAGCATGCCCCGCGTTTCTTCAACTGCCAGTGCCCATCGGGAGTTTAAGTCAAAATAAGTGTTCCTTCGTGGCAATGCACGCCAATTGCAAAATCAAAATGGGGGCCTGGCGCTGCTTTCATATCATGTAAAAAAGTGCTTCTGTCGCCGTATGTGTAGCAGATATCTACACTTACGATGACTCTTGTCGGACAGTATCCCGTATCGTACGCATATTCATTTCTATATTTCATAAGCCTGGAGATAGTTTTCTTTGACCCGCCGTGTGTTCCAATTAAACGTGGAATCAAAATCCTATCATTATGCGAACGATTCGACGATGCAGACGACACACAAGAGTCAGTTCACACGCGTTCGTCGTCTGCTGCAGGCATATCGAGAGGACGTCCGGAGAAAACTAGCGGAAACATACCTGAACCAACCAGATGCAAGGCGAACACAAAAATTGCTTTGATCTTATTGACCTCGCAAATTCTTACCAGTATTCGTAATCTTTCGGTACAGCAGGTCGGAACTACGACGTTTGCGGGATAAACGAAGCAGTGAAAACAACACCCCCCCCCCCCCCCAAGAAAAAGAAAAAGAAATGAACAGTTGTATTAATTAAAATAGTTTACGTAACACTCCAGGCCCGTCCCGCTTCAAAAACTTGCTTTTGAGCAACGTATACTGAGGCGAGTAGTTGCGACAATTTGCTTGCTGCAAACTACGTCGTTTCAGATCTTCTCATAAACACCTGGGTAAACAAAAAACAACTCGCACTCGTCACAATAGACGAGCCCAACTTGCCACGAGATATAAAACACAGCTCACCGCACCCGCCGACAGCGATGCACGTTTGCTATCATTGGACATAAAGTAATGACCGCGCTTAGACAATTTGTTTCTTACACACAAAAATAGACCAACAAAAGACTATCGCAGCACACGGAAACAGTATTGCAACAGACATTCCACACGTCAGTTATCTCGCCACCCAATGTGAGCGGAGAAGAGGTGCTTGAAAAACTAGGCACCTTTATCTAATGAGTTGTGGCCTAGAGCGGGGCGATGTCCCCTTAAACTTCGCTATCCGGCGTAAATTTTGCGGAAAGACTTTTTTTGTGAAATTGTTTTTGTTACGTTGTGTCACATCCTGGCTCTTAAAAAAAATGTTGTCGTTCTGTTCGTTCAGTGTCACGTTAACATAAGGCATTTCACGTGGAGTAGTCCGTGTTAAAATAAAACATTATTCAACAAGACTCTTTACACTCCCCGATTGTAACAGGTCTCAGTTGTAAATAGTTCAACATTATATGACCATAAGTTTTTGTAAACCACCTTCTGAAAGCTTCGAAATTTAATTTTGAAATAGTTTCGATGCTTTTTTTGGGCACTACCACAAATTAAAAAGAGAATCTGTTAAATTTAATACAACCATCCTCCCGAAATATATTCGTGCATAAACGCAAAATGAATACAAAAATGAGAACAGTTCCGAGGGCGAAGGAAACGCAGTAGTCGAAGAAACAAAATCTAAAATAATGATTGATTTCCGTAAACACGCTCCAAACAAAATGAGCAGAATGTAGGAACGCATCGTGTTTACCACACAAATCAGAAGCCACTATCACCGCACACCACTCTATTTGCGAAGGATCGTTTGCGAAACCGAATACTAGTTCCTACCTTTTAAATAGCAAGAATAAAACAAAGAAGGAAGCGCGAAGAAAAAAAGCAGGCGCCGGAGAAGCAACAGACCCTGTTTCGTGCGAGATATTGAACGCGGATTTGAGAAGCGAGAGAGAAACACTTGCGGGCCTAAGTCGCAAAGGCGACTACCAATATTTCCCTAAATTTCTGTCTCCGTTCGGCCGCTCACATTGCGGTGGGAGTGACGCGCTCGTTAGAACCAATCAGATCGCCTTCCTTTCACCACGTGACGCCACTCTTTGTGCGTTTGTTCGTAAGACGGAGGTTGATCACGTGACGGAAGATGGGCGTACTAAAGGTCCAGCGAGCTCGTAGTTTAGAGCGCGCTATCGGCTTAGCGGTGGACGGAGCGTTGTACGTGCTCCTTCATCGGCTGGCGCTGTGTCCACATCGCAGGCCAGAGCTATTTATTAAGCTCGCCGGATGGCCTATATAAAGGATGTCCGGAGTCTGAGCAGTGGTGGATTCTTTCTTCGGTCCCTTACAACACGCGGAACGGGCTAATCCAAAATCCTCGAGAAGGCGTCAACAGAATTTCAGGGCCCAGCTAATCCATGTTGTTTCAGAGGACCCGGCGCAAAAAGATGTTCGAGCTCCGCAGTACAAGGCGTTCCGATGGTTGCCATGATTTGATTTTTGGAGTTTTGTTTGCTAATATTTATATGGTGGGCGAGTAACCGTTGGAGGGGGAACGAGAGGGAAGACGGGAAGAGCGCGAGCAACGTTTTTCGACGGACGGATGAGAATATCAAGGTACTATATGCCGGTTGTAGGCCTTGTGATTTTCACTTTTTAAAAATTTCTAGACTGCATTTGACGGAATAAAATCGCCCGCCCTGACTAGCGTTATGAGTAGACAAAATGCAACAGACCATCTTGAAAATAGCATAAAGAGGCAAAAGGGCGATGTAAGAAGAAAACATAACGTGAAACTGATGTGAAAATCTTAGAGTCTGCAAGAAAAAGCTCTAAGGTAATGTTTGTGACGAAAATCAAGCTGCACGGCTGTGGATACTCAGGTGCCTACGGGTGCGTATCAGTTTTACCTCCGACGTCGTGCGGCGATGTGACTGTAACGAAGAGAAGCAGGCTCATGTTAAGGGAACATTAGTATTCGCATATCTCGTTTAGAGCTTTCTCGGTACTGCCGCCCGCAGTACCGAGAAAGCAACGCTCGGTCACCAACTTCTAGAAGCTTCGCGTTCATTCTCGCACCAGACGTAACTTTCCACCTGCTTTGTTATTCTCGAAAGTGCCAGTTCATCCTCGCCCCGAGCGCGCGACGCTCGAGCCTTCTTTGCCGAACTTTCGAGATAGTGACGCACGGTAGATAAGCAGCTACCCGCGACCTTGTCGAGTCAGTCTCGCTTCAGCGCTCGATCCTGCTGTCTCGCCGACATCGACGCCCACGACGCTCTGCTGTTATCTTTTGTTTCCTTCTTTATTTTGGGCACAAGTTCGCCCCATTAAACGTTCAGTTTACTTAGTCATTCGCCGCCTCATCACTTGTCATTCGTGACATTTTTGGTGGAGGTGCGGGGTACCCCACATTCTATGCCCGTGAAGCGTACCCCTCCGAAGACATCCCGGCCAAGTGAGGTACTCAGCCCCGGAAGGCTACCCTTCGCAGAAGACGCCGGCGCCCGAGCAAGCCGCCGTACCAAAATCCAACCCCCGGAAGCCGGACCCCTGCCGCAGGAGCCGAAGAAGAAGACCCCGACGATGACCACCCCACCCGTCGTCGTCCTGCCCATTGCTCCGAGGACGCCTACTCCATTTCTCGGCGAGATCTACGAGGACGTTGAAGACTGGATCAACCAGTACGAACGTGTGGCTCGCCACAACGGGTGGAGTGACGAACAGCGCCTGCAGAACCTCTATTTCTCGCTTGAGGGAACTGCAAGGCGCTGGTTCGAAAACCACGAAGCCTCCTTGACTTCATGGGAGCTTTGCAAGAGCGAGTTGACGCGTACGTTCGTCAATCAACACCGAAGAGAGAGGGCCGAAGATCTGCTGCAGTCCAGGACCCAGGGCCCCAACGAGAGCGTAACGAGTTTCGTCGAAGACGTCCTGCGCCTGAGCTCCCGCGCCGATCCTCAGTCCACCGAGGAGAAGAAGCTGCGCGTCCTGATGAGAGGAGTGAGGAGTGACATCTTCGGTGGCCTTGTTCGCAACCCACCAACTACTGTCGATGAATTCGTTGCCGAGGCCACTAACATCGAGCGGGCCCTGTCAATCCGCGCCAGCCACTACAACCGACTCGCCGGCACGCCTGCTGCTTCGACGATGACATCTTCCCGATTTGACGAGGGCGGCACCAGCGCTGACAATCTTCGTGCAATTGTCCGCGACATCGTCCGGGATGAGCTCAGGAAGCTGCTGCCTGCTGCCAACCACCCGGCTTCGCTGTCGATAGCCCAAGTGGTACGCGAAGAAGTTCAGCGGGCAATTCAACCGGAGGCTCCTTCCAGCGTAGCAGAACCCGAGGAGCCCACCCTGACCTACGCCGCAGTGGCCCGACGGCCACCGCCTCCTCGTCAAGCCTATGCCGCGCCGCCCCGACGTCAGTCACCTGCGCCGCAGCACGACCGCCGCCACGATGTCCAGGTCCAGTACGCCTGCCAGGAGCCCCGCGCACCCCGGAAGACCGACGTGTGGCGAACGGCCGACCGACGCCCGCTCTGCTACCACTGCGGGGAAGCGGACCACATCTACCGCAGCTGCCCCTACCGTCGACTTGGTCTGCGTGGTTTCCACCCCACCGACCCACGCCCGAGGTACGGCGAACGCCCTCGCGATATCGAGGAGTACCTCCGACGCTCGCCCTCTTCAGTGCCGTCTCTCCGGCGTGAATCTCGCTCGCCATCGCCACGACGTTCCGCGTCTCCAGCGCCACGACACCGCCGAGAGAGCCTGTCTCCCCTGCCACGCCGGGGAAACTAGGCGCGGCAACACCTGGAGGTGGAGTTGCCAAAGACGACCGACGCCAAGATCCTCCACGAACGTCGGAGGGCCCCCACTCGAAAGCTACCAGAGACCGAAACGACGCCCCTGCAACGGTGTCCAATAACCTAAACGTCGTCATCGACGGCCACGACGCATCAGCACTCGTGGACACCGGAGCAGACTACTCAGTCTTGAGTGGAAGGCTCTCCCGCCGCCTTCGAAAAGTGACGACACTGTGGGATGGACCTCAAATACGAACCGCCGGAGGGCACCTCATCACACCGGTCGGGAGATGCACTGCTCGCGTCGAGATCCACGGTGAGCCGTGCCCTGTCAAGTTCGTCGTTCTGCAAGACTGTTCGAGGGACATTATCCTCGGAATGGACTTTCTCTGCGAGTATGGCGCCGTCATCGACCTCGGAGCAAACCGGCTGACGCTACGAAAACCTGCTCCACCACCGGAGGAACCCAAAGCGACGTCATCCGCGGTACGAGTCCTCGCAAACCACGTGAACCTACCGCCGCGGTCAAGTGTTTTCGTACCCGTCGGGGTCGATGAGACTTTCTGTGGCGACGTTTTGCTCGAAGGAAGCCTCCAGTTGCTTCTAGGAAGAGGGATCGGCATCGCAAGAGGCGTCGCGGAGCTCCAAGACGGACACACTGTCGCACTCGTAACGAACTTCCGACAGGAGGCACAGCACCTTACGAAAGGCACCGCCGTGGGTCACGCCGAGGAACTCCCGGACTCAGCCGCAATCGCCGGAATATCAGAAGACCTCTCTTCGTGGCCACCCAAGACAACGCCGCCTTCGCAGTTTGACATCGACCCAACCCTGCCCACCCCACAACGACGACAACTCAGTGACCTTCTCGCCAAGTTCAATGAGTGCTTCTCCACGTCGTCAAAGGTGCGCCAAACAACCGTTGCGAAACACCGAATTGTCACTGAAGACAACGCGCTTCCTGTTCATCGGTCACCGTACCGTGTCTCTGTGAAAGAGAGATAAGTCATCCAGAAGCAGGTCCAAGAAATGCTCGATGACGACATTGTCCAGCCCTCAAAGAGTCCGTGGGCTTCACCGGTAGTCCTGGTGAAAAAGAAAGATGGGACTCTTTGGTTCTGCGTGGACTATCGTCGACTAAACGCCGTAACGAAAAAGGACGTCTACCCGCTGCCACGCATCGACGACACTCTGGACCGGCTGCGCCATGCCCGATACTTTTCGTCGATGGACCTGAAGAGTGGGTACTGGCAGATCGAGGTCGACGAACGGGATCGTGAGAAGACTGCCTTCGTCACGCCGGACGGACTGTACGAATTTAAAGTGAAGCCGTTCGGACTGTGCACAGCACCGGCGACGTTCCAGCGCGTAATGGACACCGTTCTTTCCGGCTTGAAATGGCAAAGCTGCCTCGTCTATCTCGACGACGTCGTGGTATTCGCAAGCGACTTCGACGAGCACCTGAGACGTTTGCGAGCCGTGCTGCAGGCTATCCGGAATGCTGGACTGACACTAAAGCCGTCAAAATGTCGGTTCGCTTACTGCGAGCTCAAATTCATGGGCCATGTCGTGGGTGCTCAAGGTGTAAGCCCTGATCCTGCCAGAACATCCGCTGTTGCCGAATTTCCGAAGCCATCAGACAAGAAAGCCGTAAGAAGATTTCTTGGACTGTGCGCTTACTACAGACGTTTCGTTCGCGATTTTGCCAAGATTTCTGCACCGCTCACGCATCTGACGAAGGACGACGTGAACTTCCAGTGGGGGAGGAACAAGAACAAGCGTTCAACGAACTGAAGGAAAGACTCCAGTCGCACCCTATCCTCGGACACTTCGATCCATCAGCGGAAACGGAAGTTCACACGGACGCCAGCAACGCCGGACTCGGCGCGGTACTCGTCCAAAGACAAGACGGAGCAGAGAGGGTGATCGCTTACGCAAGCCGGGCACTGTCCAAGGCAGAGATAAATTACACGACGACCGGCAAGGAATGTCTCGCTGTCATCTGCGCAATAACCAAGTTCCGTCCGTACTTGTACGGGATCCCGTTCCGCGTTGTCACAGACCACCACGCCCTCTGCTGGCTCGCCAACCTCAAGGATCCCTCAGGACGCCTCGCACGCTGGAGCCTTCGACTGAAAGAATTCGACGTAACCATTGTGCATAAATCCGGCCGCAAGCACAACGACGCCGACTGTTTGTCTAGGGCCCCAGTCGAATCTCCTCTCGAAAGCACTGACGACGACGATGACGCCCGTTTTCTCGGCGCAATTACAGATGCCGACATGGGAGCACTTCAACGAGACGACCCGGAACTTCGCGCCGTGGTCGAACACCTCGAAGGCCAAGGAAGTTCAGTTCCGCGAGTCTTTGCCCGAGACTTGTCAAGCTTCGTTCTGCGGCGAGGCGTGCTCTTCAAGAAGAACTTCGGAACGAGCAACCCTGCCTGGCTGCTGGTTGTTCCGGCCAGCCTGCGAGAAGAAATATTTCAAGCATGCCACGACGACCCGACGGCTGGACACCTTGGCTACAGCCGGACGCTCGCCCGGATTCGTGACAAGTACTACTGGCCGAGACTCCCGAAAACAGTCCATCTGTACACACGGTCATGTCACGAGTGCCACCGGCGTAAGAAACCTCCGACGAGACCTGCGGGATTCGTGCAACCGATATCGACCCCTACTACGCCTTTCCAACAAATTGGAATGGATTTGCTTGGGCCCTTCCCGCCATCGACGTTGGTTAACCGCTGGATAATCGTTGCCACGGATTACCTTACCCGGTACGCAGAGACGAAAGCCCTTCCGTCGGGAACAGCGGTGGAAGTCGCCAATTTTTTCGTCGAGTCTATTCTCCTTCGACATGGTGCCCCTGAAGTCTTGATAACCGACCGAGGGTCATCGTTCTTGGCCCAGCTCACGCAAGAGATCCTTCGACTCAGCCACACCAGCCATCGTCGGACCACCGCGTACCATCCTCAGACCAACGGACTAACGGAGCGGCTCAACAAGACGATCGCCGACATGATCTCCATGTACGTCGACGTAGAGCACGAGACGTGGGACGAGGTATTACCATACATCACATTCGCCTACAACACCGCAGCTCAAGAGACAACCGGGGTCACACCATTCGAGCTGGTGCATGGAAGAAAAGTGACGACCATGCTGGACGCGATGCTGCCCCATGAGCCTGTGGATGACGGATACGACGATGCCCATGTGGTCACCCAGAGAGCAGAAGAAGCACGCCAGCTAGCCCGCCTTCGAATCCACAATCAACAGCGTGTCGACGCTCGCCGGTACAACCTTCGTCGCCGCGACGTGGAGTTCCAGCCCGGAGACAGGGTGTGGGTGTGGACGCCCATTCGCCGCCGCGGCCTCAGCGAAAAACTGTTAAAACGCTACTTCGGACCCTACAAGGTCATCCGCCGCCTCGGGGACTTGAACTACGAGGTGCTCCCCGACGGACCCCGATCATCAGGACGCCGCCGGCCACGACCCGAAGTCGTCCACGTAGTTCGACTCAAGCCGTTCTACGCGCGCTAGGATTGCGACACTGCATGTTTATTTCGTTTCACCGTTAATATTTTAGCCATTTCTGTTTTCCTTTCACGTTGCATCGGGACGATGCACTTTTAAAAGGGGGGGATAATGCCGCCCGCAGTACCGAGAAAGCAACGCTCGGTCACCAACTTCTAGAAGCTTCGCGTTCATTCTCGCACCAGACGTAACTTTCCACCTGCTTTGTTATTCTCGAAAGTGCCAGGTCATCCTCGCCCCGAGCGCGCGACGCTCGAGCCTTCTTTGCCGAACTTTCGAGATAGTGACGCACGGTAGATAAGCAGCTACCCGCGACCTTGTCGAGTCAGTCTCGCTTCAGCGCTCGATCCTGCTGTCTCGCCAACATCGACGCCCACGACGCTCTGCTGTTTTCTTTTGTTTCCTTCCTTATTTTGGGCACAAGTTCGCCCCATTAAACGTTCAGTTTACTTAGTCATTCGCCGCCTCATCACTTGTCATTCGTGACAATATGTAACTCAATCTTTTAGCTTTAAAAGGTATTTGAAGGCAGCAAATGTATTTAGAAGTTCGTGCGTGCTTAAAATAGCCACATGCTACTATACAAAAAATAAATGGCAAAGGATATAGGTACATCATCAACACACCTCACTTCTTTTCACATAAGTAGCAACTCTACGAAGGCATGGTGCACCTAAATATCAGCTTGTTATTAAAAAAAAACGTTTCCATCAGTTATTTACTGGAACGCACGAAACATTTCGTAGCCAGTTAGGGTAGCTATGCTTTTTTGTAGCCTCAATCTAACCCAAAAGGCGAAGCGCAAACAAATATCTCGCACGTTGACAGGGCGTTTCATAAACCTTCACGAATATTGACAAACAAAACGAAAGAAACATGGCACGGATCAAAAACGCCAAAATGGTTTTATGCGGAGAAAGCTACCTTTTCGATTTCAACGTTTCCCTAAACCCTGACGCCATTAACTTTACCCTTTCCCTCGTCAGTTCCCGAACGTTTGTCCGAAATTAATGAAAGCCGCCCGAATTATGAACTCATGTACGAGTTAGATGACATGTGTACAAACATACACCTGGGGCAAGCAGGTAATTTGGGCTAGTTGGTGATCGTTGGACATTATTATGTTTATATTTCTTTTCCTTTTTGTACACTCAATTTATGCACAGTTGATTTCTGCACGGTGCCCTCCTTGTTTGCATTCCTTTGTTTCAATACCTTGCTCCTATTTTTTTTCTTCTTTTTTTAATATGTTAAACAACTTACGGTCTGCGAGAACCTAATTTTTGCAGAAATCGCAACATTTTTCACCCGCGAAATATTTCTGAAATTCAAGTTCCGCCAAACTTGCCTTGGCAAGTTTCTCGAAACGGGAATTTTAGTTATTTAGTTATTACAATTTACGCTAGAGGTTCAACTGACACTAGTGTCCATGCAACTTCCGGGAGGCAAATCGAAGCTGACAGCAACCAGTCCACTTTTGCGCGGCTCATGTGCTTTAAAATTGGAGAATGCGCATGCATCTTGTCTCTTCGCCGGAGAATAACATGGAACACTTTTACTCTTTGGGTCGTACCGAATATTATGTACCTTTGCTAATATTATAAAAGGGTAATTGCTTTCGTTGGCACATTTTTATTCATCAGTGAACGATGTCTGACCTCGCTATATTTCAGGCCCAAACCTGCGTTCAACTGCAGGTTTGTAAAAACAAGCGACGATTCAAAGCCAAATGACAATCGAAATGATTGTAGACTTTGTTCAAGGTTCGCCAGCATTCCGGTGTCGTTTAAATGTAGCGAATATGCCAGTGCTGTCACTATATGAAATGACCCCGTATTGCATGTTTACGAGGGATTAAAAACTGTCAAAACGTGAAGAATAAAGTGCTTGGGCTATCAAAAGTGTCTCTTTTTCATTATTTTCTGTACCGGGCAGTTATTGCCGGGCAATTGTTTTCAAAGATTTCAAGCGTGCGGGCGATGTTTTGAACGTAGAACAAACGTCTTTGCACAGAGCAGAAATGATAAAGCAGTACTTAGTGAAAATCGGACTATATTACATTACCTTCAATCTATTCTGATAGTACATGCACAGCGATTTAATGATCTAGTCTTACTGCGTAGTTCTTGCCGTCTCACTTGGTTTTCCAAACGTCCGTCTTTCGTTTGGCACGTATACCCCCCTCCTGAAAATCGCCGACGTCGTGCTCGCGCTAACAGTGTCCAACAGGGCACATAAATGCATGTACGAAACCATTTTAGCACCATTTTAATGCGATAAATTTGAAAGAACAAGGCCGTAACTGACCGTATATTTTGTCTGCCTGGCTGATAAATGTTCCAAGGAACCTGGTACGCACAAATTATTAGGGATATTGGCTCTTATATTCGAGCGCAGGGAGAAATTCACTCCCTTTTTCACGAAGGAATGCATTACCAAAAATCCATTTTCGAATGATTGCTGTCTGCTTCAATTTGCCGCAGCAGACTAGCGCTATCTGAACCTCTAGCATACATTTTATTAACTCTATGGTTTAAACATGGCCAAGCCAAAGAATCAAGGCCTGTGGTAAGCCACCCCCACCTTACGCCATCCTACTTGGACTTGGATGGGGCCAACTAAGCGGTTGCGTTGGAGACGTACGATCATACGACCGTCGTACGATCGTTTCACGTATCGTCTGTCTGCGTCTGTCAGACAGCGCCGTCGAGAGCGCACCACCACTCTTCGTTATGTTAATGTACGTTCTATTATCGCTTGCCCAATCATGTACAAGGACGACCTAGTGATTCGCGCATTTGACATTGCTTGACTGGTTTGATTAGCTCTGGCGTCGGCTGTGTCTGTCTGGACTTAAGCTGTAACGAAGTATAGTCCACGGACTTGGATTATGAAGGCGAAAGCCTTATATGTCTCATCGTTCAGTTCTTAAGAGAAAAACACGTCGCCGACATGAAAGGTCCCAAACGTTTATGTGACATCTGCGGATTTTAATATTCCTCCGAAAAGACTTTTCGGTCTTGTACCTCACCTGGCGCCGAACCAGTTACCTTTTTCAAATCAAATCAAAGTTTATTTAACATCGCCAAGTACAAAGCACTAAACAAGTGATGTATGGAGCTCAGACAAAAAGCCGCAAGGGTGCGGCTTGACTGGGTCTGAGCCCCTTCTACATATGCATAGTCCCATTGCAATGTAAATAACAAGCAAAAAAGATTGGGCAACAGCACTGGTAATAATATACAATAACAAACGAGTAACGCAACATCAGCATCACTTACTACACATCAAACAATTAATGTACGCGAAGATATACAAGGTGAAAACTATATATCTAGATATATAAATAGTATGGAACATGAAACACTTATTTTTTTCATTTCTAATTATCGAGCGAATTGAGTAAAAATGGTAATCTGTAACATAAAGATTGATTTCCGTAATTCGTGCGTGCATGAGGAATGATCCGTGTTTCATTGTGACGTGTGTTATAAATGTTAGTGTTTCTTGTTAATCTAGATAATTGTTCAATCTTGAACATGGTTAAAATTCGCGCGCAAAAAGACAAGGACAAACAAGGAAGGAACACAGAACACGGACAGGCGCGCACTCACAACTCTGTAATATTAATTGAAGAGAAGAAAGATGAAGCACGAGTTTTACAGGGGAGAACGGCACCAGGGGGTGAACAGTTCAGTCACCGTCAAATGTTCACAAGAAGGCAACTTCTTTTTCGCTTAAAGCTACCGACGGCTGACTAACGCAGCGATCGGCCAGGCTCAAGATGGTGAACGCCTCGAGCACCTCGCGCGTTTGTCTTTCTTTAAAGCGGCCAATGATTGATGTTTTAAAGCTACCGACTGTTTTAAAGCTACTAAAGAAAGACAAACGCGCGAGGTGCTCGAGGCGTTCACCATCTTGAGCCTGGCCGATCGCTGCGTTAGTCAGCCGTCGGTAGCTTTAAGCGAAAAAGAAGTTGCCTTCTTGCGAACATTTGACGGTGACTGAACTGTTCACCCCCTGGTGCCGTTCTCCCCTGTAAAACTCGTGCTTCATCTTTCTTCTCTTCAATTAATATTACAGAGTTGTGAGTGCGCGCCTGTCTGTGTTCTGTGTTCCTTCCTTGTTTGTCCTTGTCTTTTTGTGCGCGAATTTTAACCATGTTCAACGTTTACCAACTCGCCCAGCTTACCACTCTACTTGTTCAATCTTGTTATTTCATTTTTGGCCAGCATAGTACCTCTTAAAGGGATACTACAACGAAATTTCGGCGCTAATTTTTTGGTCTATATCTGTTCAAAAGAGCAGTATCACATGGAACATACCAATATCTTGTTTAAAAAGTCTCGAAAAGGAATTTTAAAACGAATTAAACGATTAGCAAAGAGCACCTGGTGGATGTCGCTAACGCCTCGTTTGTAATGCTCGTCTAGGAACCTTGACAGCTAGTGACGGAGGTTGTCTCGCCTCCGGCCACGACGAGAGAAGGGGGGAAGGAGGAACTCCTCTCTTCCCGAGAATCCCTTTTGTGTGTCGCAGAAGTCGCTATTGTCCCCCTACAAGATTATAGAAGATTAACCCGTCACTCAAAATTCGTACAAAAGCAGCCGCTTCGGTGGCTGGAACGACTAGGCCATCCTCTCGGCGTCAGCCTCGCCGTAGCTTTGCTCGTCTCGAGACGACCTTCGTCACAATTGCGTTGGATGTCACGTGCTCTAAGCTGGGCCTTCTCCGAGCGCTTGCCAGAGTGGGCCGTTTATAACGAAAAATACAGCCACCAGAATCAAAATACAAACGTGTGATTGTCATTTACGGATATTGTGGATCATATTCAACCTATTTTTTAACACGACTGGAATATTTCAAATTTTGTTGAAGTATCCCTTTAAGCAGTATATCATTATATAAAAACTGAACCGGACGTACAAAAACTGAACCGGACGTTTCGTTCAGTAGTCCGACGCCGCATCCGTACATCATATGTCTGTCTTTAATGCATCAGCGCTTGCGCTTTCGCCTTCAAGTCGTGAACTGGTTCCTTTCAGTTAACTGAACTACTCATCGAAACTTTGTTTGAAGGTACATGAGGAATATAAGTCAACTACACTCACTACATTTATTACTTACAAATTCCGAGGACACCTAAGCACTTCTTATGAGTTGTGAATGCGAAAGCATGAATGTTGTTCTTACGCTCCCTTAAACGGGGAACACATGAACGACAAAAACGGGCGCCGCGCGGCAGTTTCTATGGCAACTTGCCCGCACGCTCTGACGTGGCGGCTTGGCATAGGTCCACGTCGCAGCGTCCTGGGCTGTAACCATGGGATCAGCGCGCGGCGCTCGTTTTTGCCGCGCATGTGTTACCTGCTTTCGTTCGTCTGTGGCGTTGTGGCGTGGACGGCCACGTGTCGCCGGCGAGCGGCCGAGCGCGCGCTTTCGTTAAATGGCCGCGCCGCGCTGAGCTCGGCCGTGCGGCCTCTCTGGAGTCTGCCCGGGCGGGCTTTGGCTCCGCCGCCACCGCTCCCTCCTCTTACCGGCGGCCGCCTCTGCGTGCGCTGCGCCGCCATGGAGAGGGCTTCTCTGGTGGCTTCTTTTGGAATTACGCCGCACGAGAGCTAATGGCAGCTTTGTTCCTTGATAACGCGCGACAGGCCAATGGGAGCATAATCCATTAGAAATCGGCTTCACTTGGGAAAGGGAATCTTAGGTGCCGTTTGGCAAACGTTTGGCGTGGTTTCAAAGCTGATGACGTCGGTTCGCTTTGGGACAGTTATTGCTTCGCATTAATAACGCCTCAGCAATTATACTATAAAATATACCACCTCGCTTGGGTTGACTTCCACTGCTGCGATTCAGAGATCCCTTGCTTGACTCTTACTTCGCATTTATAAAAATGATGAGCTATTCCACTCTGTGAAGGTGGATGACCAGCGAAGCTGTTTAGCACACGACACGGATGTGACACAGAATTTTGAACAAACGTACGACCGCATTTAATGTCTTGATCGGTGATCATCGTAACGAACGGCACGCACACACATGTCGAGGACTATAACCGCCCCGAGGGGCTGGAGGAAACTAGACATACATGACGGGACCGCCACCCGGCGGAAGGAAAGGAAACTAGGCACGCAAGCGGCTTGGAACGACGACAACGAGAGGGCGGTGCGCTTTCCTCCTCCTCCTCCGTCTCTCATCCTCCGTCTCTGCTCCTCTCTGCCTGCCACTAAATTTGTTCATGGGTGACGTGACACGTAATCGTGACGTAATTTCCCTGGCTAAATTTAGCGGGAAATTGAATTGGTGTTGAGGTCACGTGACGTCAATTTCCCCGCTAATTTTACGGCTAAGGTCCCGTGGATTTGTCGCGTGCGGCAACAGAAATGACGTCACGTGGCGTCACGACTTCGTGTCAAGTGACGTCAATTTTCCCGCTAAATTTAGCGGGGAAACTGCATTGGTGTTAAGGTCACGTGACGTCCATTTCCTCGCTATTTTTAGCCGGGAAATTGACGTCACTCACACCAAGTCATGATGTCACATGACGTCACACCTTCGTGACGTCACGAAGCCGTGACGTCATTTCTGTTGCCGCTCCAGAAAAATCTACGGGACCCTAGCCATAAGCAGCTTCGCAGTAAAATATCGAGCTCAAAACAGTGCCACTGCCGTCTATAGCCGGTTGTACATGCAACTTCATGAAATAAAAGTGTAAACTGATGTAGCATATGTATGGCATTGTGCACAATAGCTATTTTGATAACATCTTGCAACATTCGGGTTTTGTTATTTGTTGCTTAGGCGAGAAAAAATATTGCGTTTTCTTGTACTACAACTGCACGACAATCAAGTTTTTTTTCCTTTCACGTTCTTTCATTTGAACAGTAAGGACGTCATTGGATTTGCAGCAGGGTTCTCTTTTTATTAGTTATTATTCTTGTGAGTGGCCATTTTTGTCACAATCTGATGTAATGAAGTAACGTTTACCTCACTGAGCTCAAAACGATACTTACCTGTAGATTTTGAGTATACACCTTACTGCACAGCGGATAATTGCTGGAAACATTTTACCCCAAGCTGCAAAGAGTAGCAAAAACGATGTTGGACGGGACTGCCATCAAGTCGACAACCGCATGGGCGAAATGTTATAAACGTCTCTGGGGAAGGGAAAATAGATGTTACTGCGGAGAGGAAACTAGTATTGCAAGAAATAGAATAACGCTTTTGAAAAAAGGGGGAAACATCAAAATTGCACTAGATTGATTACCCTCACGAAGACCGGAGAGCGTAGAATGTGTTGTGAATTAGCTGGACAAATGTTATGCGTGTGTGTGTGTGTGTGACGTCATGAGGTCAGATGACTGTGACGGTGTCACATGGTATTATGACACCACATGACGTCACAAAGTTACGTGGCCACATGACGTCACAGAGCCACGTGGTATCATGTGATGTCATATGACAACACAATGTCACGTAACTTCATAATGTCCGGTACAATGTCAGGCAATTTTACCAGATAATTTCAGTTCTGGAACTCCTGCGGAAGAGGTAGTTCCACAACTGCGGAAGAGAGAATTCCCTTTCGCCCTCTCCAGTCATCCTTTTGTGGTTTCAAGCGCCACCTAGAGTTTCGTTTCAAAACTGCAATCTATAGAGTACAGCAAAGCGCCGTACAGTAAAACTGCAGTTAGCATAGAGCAGGCCTTCCCAAAAAGGAGACGCGTCAAATGACGGGCGGCGAGCCGGGGGGGGGGGGGGGGGTTCTGGTGGGGGAAGCAGTGCCCATGGGAAGTTCCGTAACTGTGTTGATCCAGCATAGTTGGCGCCAGATTACTGGGACGTCCACGAAGTCATGGTGTCACGTCATGCAAGGATGTCATACTGGTATAACAATGTCGCATGCCGTAATGACTTCACCGGACCTTATGACGTCACATGACGAGATGACGACGTCATAAAGGTACGCTGACATCACCATGACTCGACTGGGACGTCATGGCTGCACGCTGACGTTATGATGACTTTCGAATGGTGTCATGTGACGAATGTCTTGATGACATGTTGTAACCGTTGCGTCATGACGTCATGATGACGTTTGGACGTCTCGTGGCGTCACAAACATTACAGTCTGTTTTGTGACGGTCCTTCATGGCGGTCCTGGAAACTGTTTTCTCGGAATTCGACTAAGACAGCACATGCTGTGCTGAAAAGCGATCAATGA